>LOEQ01004795.1:63079-74117 GCA_001685075.1 Bramus lutescens | reverse complement strand
TCAGGCAGACGCCATGAAGCTCCAGCCCAAGATGGATGTAGATTAGAATCTTCCTAGTGAGCCACGACCCTGTGGTGCTACACGGATTATTAAAAATGGATTAATCAAGATGTGAGAGTTAGCCAGTAAGAGGCTGGAGCTAATGGGCCAGGCAGTGTTTAAATAGATACAATTTACTGTGTTGTTATTTCTGGTATAAAGCTAGCCATTCAGGAGCAGGGCAGGACAAAAAGCAGGCCTGCACGCCTCATCAATACACCTCTGCCTCCTGAGTGTTGGGATAAAAGGTGTGCATCACCACCACCCAGCACTAATATACTTCTTATTAAATTTGAGACAGTGTGTGTTTCTGAGAGTTTGTAAGGCTGGACAAAATAATGGCGGGCTATAATCTTTTGATTGCACAGACTGCTTATGCCATTAGGTCCTGTGATTGCTGGTTTGAGTTACTAACATGACAGGATTAAGAGATGTATAAGGCAATAAAATATGTGTGTATTTCTATGAAAGGGCAGGGATTTTGGGAGTCTCCAGAGCTCCTAAGCTCTGTATAAGTCACTTTAGGAATTTATTGGACATACTTTATCCCATAAATCCCCACAATAGAGAATGATGGCCTCCTATTCCAAAGGAGCCAGCTACTCCTTTAGCTTCCCAGAGATCATATCTCAGTTTCAGAAAATGATTTCATTGTAATGGGATGACTCTGGAAGTAGAAAAGGAGGAGAAGGAGGAAGAGGAATAAGAAGGTTAAGCGAAGCATGTGAAGAAGATGGGGAAGAATGGCAGGAAAAAGGATAGTTAGGAAGAAAAGGAAGATGAGGAAGGGGAACAGCAGGGAAGGGGAAGAGTTTTGGACATCATTGGAGGAGGGAGGAGGAGGAAGATGAAGGACAGGAGGCAGAAGTGATAGGCTCATATTTAGAATTTAGGCTTTGAATCATAGTGCAAATATTGTGTTAGTTGAAGCTTCCAGATGGCATTTGAGTCAATGATTAACTTCACTTCCTTATTTTGGGGGTGTGTTCACTTGATAGGGCACAGGCCAGTGAAATAGTGATTGTACCCAAGATCTGGCAGGCCGTCTTATTTGATAATGCTGATATCAAGCAACCTCTGCTATTGCAAATCCAAGGTTGTGGGAGCTGCAGTCACTGTGATCTCAGGTCATGGGCCAGGAGATTGGATTCCAAAGCCTAGACTTTCTAGCTCTGATCTTGGCTTCTAGATGAAGGGACAGCTCAGTAAGGCATGCTATGCTGGGACTCAGGCCTGTGTGGAGTCCTTAAATCATTGCACCTTCTATTTTATCTCTGTTCTTTGTAGAATGTGCTTCTTTGCAAAATAAAATAAGACTTTTTATTGAGGCATAAAGGAGGTAGATTGTGAACATAGAGTAAAACAACCTTCTCATTATTAGCTTCTGATGCTACCAAAAGTAGATACTACACAGAGGTCACTCAGTATTGCTAATGTTTCTGGCTCAAACTTGAAAAAGTGTGAAGCAGCACCTTGATTCTTCGTGCATCTCCGGGGAAGTATATGATGATGATATTCCTTCATGTCTCGGACTGCCACTTGTGAGCTATACTCAGCAAGTTGCACTATGATTTTAGGCCTAAGATGGTTTACCTGCTTAGAGATTGTGTCAAGAAAATAAGTTATACAAATGCACAGACACATGTACATAGGCATACTGCATGCATACATGTGCACACTTAATACAAAGTATAGAATCTGGTATAGTGGGAACTAAGTGGACACTCCTTGTACGTTTGCCAGTAAGGGCTTTCTGTTCCTTATACTATGCTAAACGCCGTGCACTGCTGTCATAGGCTTCCGGACTTCTTACTGGTTTCAGCACTCAGGTGCAATATGACAGAATTGGTCACTAAGAAGAAAGACTTAAGCACCTCCCCTATTCGTATCTACATTCGGTTGTCTTGAGTTATGCCCTTGCTTTCTCAGTGCTCCAGTCCCCTGTGGGTTCCTGGTACCAACTCCAGGAATGACCTCTGTTCCCCTTCCTTGAGGTGGAGTTGGGACTGGAGCCTGTTTCCTGCCATTGCTGAGCTCTGGTCTCCTCACTGTTCCTATTGGCTTTGGAATGCATCCATAATCTGTGTATGTAATCCCTGTGGGAAACCTTCAACATGCCCTTTGGGTAATTTCTTTCTGCTTGCAGAAGATGATGTTCCACTGAGATGAAGTAGAGAGGAGGTGCTGGTTAATCTAGAACAAATACTAGGAGAAAAGTGATTAGACTTAGAGAGACTGGCATGATGAAATTAAGATGATTATGGCAAAATGAGGTCATTAGGTTTAGACTCAATCCAGTGCTCCTGATGTCTTAAAAAAAGAAGAAAAAAAAGGGGGGATTTAAAGTTCTTGTCATACAGGTCTTCTACTTGTTTGGTTAGAGTTACTGCAAGATATTTTATGTTGTTTGTGGCTATTGTAAAGAGTGATTTTTCTCACAAATGACATGGCCAACAAAACAAAAGCCAACCTACAGAATGGGAAAAGATCTTCACCAACCCACATTAGACAGAGATCTGATCTCCAAAATATACAAAGAACTCAAGAAATTGGTCATTGAGAAAACAATCCAATAAAGAAGTGGAGTACAGTCCTAAACAGAGAACTCTCAACAGAGGAATCTAAAATGGCGGAAAGACACTTAAGNGTGATTTCTCAGAAAATTAGGAAACAACCTTCCTCAAGACCCAGTAATACCACTTTGGGTATATACCCAAAGAATGTTCAATAATACCACAAGAACATTTGCTCAATTATGTTCATAGCAGCATTATTTGTCATAGCCAGAACCTGGAATCAACCTAAATGCCCCTCAACCCAAGAATGAGTAAGAAAAATGTGCTACCTTTACACGATGGAGTACTACATAGTGGAAAAAATAATGACATCTTGAAATTTGCAGACAAATGGATGGATCTAGAAAACATCATATTGAGTGAGGAAACCCATACCCAGAAAGACAAATATCATATGTACTCACCCATAAATGACTTTTAGAATAAATCAAAGAAAAACCAGCCTACAATTCACAATCCCAGGGACATAGGCAACAAAGAGGACCCTAAGAGAGACATACATTGATCCAAGCTAAATGAGAAGTAGAAAAAGACAAGACCTCCTGTGTAAAGTAAATTGGGATCATGGGGATCATGCAAGAAGGTAGAAGGGGAGGAGAGAAGAAGAGAAGGAGCAGAGAAAAATCAATAAAATCAATTTTTAAAGTGGAGCGGATTAAGACATTGGTATAAACAGGGTGCAAGTGTGTAAAAAGACAGCAGGGAAAGATAGTTGACTGTGGGCCAACCCTGCCGAAACTTTAATATTAGACTTTTGGGCTCCATGGATGTGAGAAGACCTGATTCGTGTTGTTTAAGATGCCCTTCTCCATTCTGTGGTATTTGTTAGGGCTGCCCCAGACAACCAAGATCCTTGGTTTTCATATAGAGAACTTGTATTCTTTATTGGTCTAGTCGGGAACATCAGAAGAGGAAGGCATAGATTGAAAAAAAGTTCTGAGAGGACCATTCTGGTCTTTCCTTTTCATTTGTTTTATTGTAGGAAGATACGTTAGGGTGGCTGTTTCAATCTGCTTCATAGAGAGCTACTTTTCAGAACACACAGACCTCCTTCAGTTCTCTTATAAGCACTAGACCACATTTCATCAATAAAGTAAGTTGAAGCAGTCAAATCAGTCAAGGTCAAGCCAAAAGTCAAGACTGATTCTGTTGAGCACACTATTTCCTATGTTACTCATGCCTAGCCTCTTACAGTGAAGCACTCTGTCCTGGGTTCTCAGAAGAGAAAAACATCACACATTGGTGAGGGTTAGTTAACAGAGTCATCTAGTGAGGTAAACTTTCCTAATCAATTATCTGTTAGGAAAGGAATGTGGTGTAAGCACCATATAAGCTGAAGTAGAGTTTTGTGAACTGTCAATCTGGTTTTTAAAGTATCTTTCTGGGAGTCATGTCTGACACCAGTGGGGAGAAGAAAAGAAGAGGTGAGAAGCAAAAGCCTAACCTGGAAGCCCAGGGCCCCACTGTGTGCTTCCTCTACTTACAGAACATTGGGAATCATCAGAGAAGGATGATTCCAGAGGATGGACTGAGAGACATGTTCCGGTGTTCTGCCTATGGGTCAGGGGCATGAAATCAGGGTTGGTTAGCATGACCATCACTTGCTCTCCTGGAGTCTGCGGCACCTGGTAGATGAACTTCAAGTCTTGAGCAAATTCTTTACTTCTAAAAAGAGAGTATGAAATTTTATGGGTGTTTTTAAACACTTGCATTCCACTAAATGTCAAAATTTCTCTGGGATGTCTGAGGTGGGTAGTGAGAGAATGGAGGTCATCGTAGCTTCTGCGAGCTACTCCTTCTTGGCTCAGGCAGCCTTAATATTTAGCTTTAAGCATGTGATTAAATGTAGTCACGTTTTGAGGAGCTGAGCATCAGTGCTTTTACTGATGAACTTTGGGAGACACCTCAGTTCAGAAGACCCACTTCTCTTTATTTTTAAAAGGCGGGGCCTCTCTCTACCTATCTATTGAACACACTGAGGTTTGGGGACAAACTGTTGAGCAACAAAGCATTGATGGACTAGAGAGCCATCCCCTACCATGTGAAATGAGTATTCCACTTTCTTATTGACCCTAGAAGGTAGAGAAATACATATGAAAGAATCGATTTCAGGTCTGGTCTCTAGAAATGAAGGGGGCGGCTTGCATCTCTTCTACAGATAGTTAATTCCCTGATGGTGCCCAGATGTCCAGTGGGCTATGGCCACTTAACTGCTGTAGGCTTTTACAGCTTGCCTGCCCTTAACGACCATGCCTAACTGCCCTTCAAGGCTGTGGGAGAGAACACTCTGTTGACATTCTATCACTTAGAAAAGGAAGGATGACTTCATGTGGTGTAAGTTTAGGCTTTTTGTGGCTCTTGCATAACTGCTTCTTACATTTTGAAAGATATCTCAGGATATGTGTGGACTTAAGGTCTGACCAGACAGCTAAGTAGATCCTCTAATTTGCTAGTTGATCAGAGAACTTTATTGTCCTTCTGCAATAAAGTTCCTTGTCACAGAGCAAATAAGATCTGGCTATGGGAACTTGAAGTACTCTATAAGCATGGCCATAGATCTGCCCTGAAATTTGACATCTGCTGTGACTTCTAAGCCTGACCTACAACAAAATGATTTGGACATCAAAATTAGTAGTAATATACTTTCCCCAGCCCTCCCATTTCAATAATGAATATTTTCCTGGTCAGAGTTGTACCGGAACATAACAGACCTCACTTGCTATTTTCTGTTTTTACAGAGTGATTCATAAAAAGAAGCAGGAGACTTAAGAGTCTCCTGCAACACAAGGCAGCTTTCAGAAGCATCGAATCTTCTGGAACTTGGAGAGAAACTCATCTAGAATTAGTGAGCTGCATTAGAAGGAAACTGGAGGTGCCATCTTAAGATTCGGTCTCTACTGTATTGTAATTAAGGCAAATTAAACACAAGCATTTATAGCCGTTTGCAACTTTTGGGTTAGATTTTGATATTGTTCTTACCAGAGATTCCAGAATGTTCTCATAAGTCATAAGGTGAAAAAGACCTGTGTGTGTGCTGGTTCGTTAAGTGACTCATGAGTAAATCATGGGTGATAAGATAAGGGATGAAGTAGGAAATGGGTTAGCAGACAAAAGTACATGGACTAGCTTCCTGCTTAGGACTTACATTACTGACTCTACCACATACCATCTGAAGGATATTAAATATACAGTAGACCACACTAACAACTTCCGGGCATGAGAGAGTTTATGTTTTGGGTTATGTGATGTACAAAAATACAGAATCTATTATAATGGTCACTTTCTGACCCTTCGTTTTTTAAAAAAATTAAATGGTTATTTTTTCATTCAACATATTTTGATCATGTTTTTCCCTCCCCAAACTCTTCCCAGATCCTCCCCATGTCCCTACCTTCCCACGACCCAAACGTTCTCTCTCTTTTTCTCTCTCTCCTTGTGTGTATGTGTGTGTGTGTATAAGAAACATGCAGATTCTTCAATTTCAAATCTGAAGAGAGACATCAGAATCACTCTTTTATACAATTCTTCTACTATTGCATGAAACTCAGTCCCACTGATAGGCTTCTTTTCAATTTCTTGTCAACTACAATGGACACTCATTTTAGATGTCTTTTGTTTGAAATGTATATGTTGGTTTCATTAGTAATGTAACCATAGACTATTTAAAGTGACAGGCTGATTTTTATCAAAAAATCCACTGAGTGGACTATGGGAGCTCGGTTCAGTACTTAGCTGTGGATCTCTGCATTTGCTTCTATCAGTATCTAGATGAATGTTGGTATTAAAATGATAAAAAACTTTTAAATATAAAATAATAAAAAAGCTAACCTATTGGAGAATGAGTTAATCACTTAGATATTTCTTAACAGAATTAGTCTCTAGTTATGTCTTATATTTTCTTCCTTGTATTTTGTGGAGTGTTTGATCAGATATTCCTCACTAACTGAAAACTCAGTCCTATAACTTAGACAACAAAATGGTAGCTCTCAGCTATTCAGAAACATTAAATATATCGGCACAGGGAGATAGTGGTGTGCAGATACTTCTGAAGAAATACAATGGTTTGTAAAGAAATTTAGAAGGTGGAGACAAATGGCTTTGTGATACAGAGCAGAAGGCCTGGGTCCTGTATCTGTGGTTTGAGCTACAGGGCCAAGGGTATAACTATTACATCATACAGTCATTCCTATTCTAAGAGCGTCATTCAGCTAGGTATTGTGTGTGTCTGTAGGGAAACACGCACAAGCCATGACATGTGCATGGAGGTAAGAAGACAATCTTAGGTATCAAGCCTCCCCTTGTACTTTGCTTAAGGCAGAGACTCTCGTTTTCAGCTGTGTATGTCAGGGTATCTGGCCTGCTAGCCTCTGGGGATTTTCCTTTAGTCACCTCCTATTTCACAGTTGGGATACCAGATTACCGTCACACATTGAGCACTGCCACACACCTAGTTGCTTGGGATAGAATTCAGATTCAGGTTTGTGTGTCAAATGCTTTATACACTGAGCCATTATCTAAGCCCCAGTTAGACGTTTTACACTTACTCTAGTATTTATTATTTGACAATGTAAGTCAGAAGTGGCAATACCACGATGAAGCTAGAGTTTCAATAAAAAATTGCTCTCTGCTGTCATTTCTACATAATTATCTATTTTTGTATACAATAGACTCAAACTCTCCATGCTCCATGCATAGATTCTAAAATCTTTGTTGTTTTAATAGTCTTGCATTATAAACAGGTCTACAGAACAACATCAGTGTACTACAACAGTTGAATATACTAGGTACTTGAAAGTAACAGCTCAAAGCAAGGTTAGACTTGACAGGTCAGGCATTATAGCAACAGGTAATCATGCACAAGCTTTCTTCTCTTCTTCTGAAGGATTGAGAAAGCTAAGAATTGACCAGAGCAGGTTGTCCTGCCACAAGAACAGGTGTCAGCTAAGTGAAAAATATGGTAGTCAGTGACAAATATTTGAGTTAACTTGAAGTTTCACTTAAATCATATAAAAAACTGGAAGTTTCAGTGTTCTACCCTGTTTTAATTTGGGGGTCACTAGAAATACTCAACAAAATCATTGTAAGTCGAGACTGCTGTTATTATGCCTAGCTGTCTCTATTTGGGGGAAACAGGAACAGGTTCTTAATGTGTGTGTGTGTGTGTGTGTGTGTGTGTGTGTGTGTGTGTATGAAATTCCCTTTTCTGCTTTATACCCATGTGTCTAGAGAGAGATTTGAGTTTTTAACAGTTTGCTGGTGCCTCCTCTCTGATGGGCCGCTGGAAGTATTTGGGTGACAGAGCTCAGAGATGATGAGAACTGAGGTTGTTTCTGAGATGACCTTGTGCAGTCAGGAGCTGGATTTCATGCAGTTCCACCCCACTGAACTCCCTCTATGCTACGCTGTTAGACATTTCCTGCTAACTAAATTTTAATTCAAAACATGAAGTTGAGATGAGAGCAATGTGAGTGGAAACCAGATGCTATTTGAGGCAGAAGACCTGCATTTGAGCTGTCTCCACCAAACAGAGGCAACACTACAAAGTATTTCATCTCACAAAACCAGTGGAAAATTTATCTTTGAAGATTTTTTCTTCAGAAACCTTGGTTGATTTGCATGATCTTAAGTTGTGATAGACTTCACAAACAGTACTGTATTTGATATATTTGTATTTTTGTAACAAATAGTACTTTATATGCACACACACACACTATATGTAGGCACATTTGTACAAAAGATGATGGATACTAAATGGATGACAGGTAATAGTAGTTATAGATAGATAAGGAATAAATATGTAAACAAAGATAGGTAGCCATATAAAGAACAAGTAGATGGGTAAAAGATATAAAATAATTTCTTAATTTCCTCATGCATGTATATCTACCTACTGGGGTTATGGGTAAAGTGTAAAGTTACAAACATATACTGAGCTATAGTTTTACTTTTTTGCCTTTCAAAGCTTGGGAAGAGCTACTGGGCTAATGTTTTCAGTACCACTGGAATACTGACGATGGACTTTCATCTCCTCTGCTTAACCTTGCTTGGAAAGAGGTGAAAAAGAGAAGAAAGATGCTACTGCAAAAGATACATTGGCTGTATTTGTCATTTGAGTTTTCAGGAACATGATTATGAGGCAGGGGCTAAGAAGTTGGAGAAGTGATTGGGACAAGAGGAACAGGGGTAAGATTGCAGGAGGGTGTCCTGTGACAGTTCTCACTGCTTCCATGGGCCCTCAGGAGTTGGAGGGCTAATTGGAGTGCTCGTTGTTGAAACAATGGGGCAGGGCTTGTGCCGACTGTACACAGTAGTGGTTTAGTGAAGCTGCGCTGTCTGCGCACAATGACGGCAGAAGGCCTCCTGCTGTTTATGTACAAAGTGTTTGGTGGGAAATGTGTAGGGTAGTCCTGTGAACTGAGGCATGGTAGAGATGTTTTGCTTTGCACTTCAGCAGCCAGCGGTACTCGGTACCAGAAAGAGGAGTTCTGATCTGAAGTAGGTGCCATACTATACCTACTGTATACATACTATGTACAAAGTGACATAGGAAACTCTTGATGCATAGATAAGCACTATAGCCATGTTGTTATTTTAACAAGTTCCTCATCACAGTCACACACAGAGAAAAGTGTCATACCTCTTGGCACTGTCATATCTGGTGTCTATCCCTAAAATCTGTCTATATGTAAGATGCTACTGGTTTTCCAGTAGTATCTGTGTCTGTTTTCTGATATATTTCACACCTGGGCAAGCTAAATCATTTCAGAACACTCACACTGGTTGGCATGTATCATGATAAAGGAGAACAATGGGGGTGTGCATCCTGATTCTCTATCCAGAGCTATGCGATGCTCACTCGTGTGCAAGAGCAGTACTGTGGACATCTACAGAGCTCTTAGCAGGAGTGTAAATCATCTCACCAATGGACATCATCCTTAGGCTCTGCTCCATGGCACTAATTGCCAGGATATTATGGGTCATCCATTTAAGAAGACAGTTGTTCATGAGAATACGGCTTCTCTAATTATGTACCTATAACCTATGGCTGTGGTCCTGGGGGTTCTGGAAGATAACCTCAGGGATAATTAACTAGTATTCTCTACAAACTGCCCAAGAAGTACTTAAACATAGAGCCCTGTAGACACTGTAACTAGAATACATGTAATTGAGACTAAGCCATTGTGGGTGATAGAGCTATTGAGTTCCAAACCCAGAACTCAGCAGTCACTTTAACTGATTGTGGTTCTATGCAATCTCCCTGGCCTCTTTGAGCCTCAGTTCATTCATTGTAAGCAATAAGATTATACAGTTCCCTCCTCTCTGGTCATAAGAAACATGAAATAAGAATAGTTACTAAAACTACCCAATTTGATTTCCTTATGTTTTATTTCCTTTCTTATAGCAACAACAACAAAATGCTGTCTCAAGAGAAAGCATCACTTTCCTCCAGTTTGTGGACTTTTAGCTAAGAAAAATTAAGCATTCCTACCTGGAACCCAGGAGAGATGTCCTAACTTCCTAGGGAATGAACGTAACAGAGAGTCATGAATATCCCGGAGAGGGCCCTGCTTTAGGATTGGGACTGTGCTTTTTTATAATCATGATAGCATGATTATATTCCGTTCTTGTTTATGGCAGACTGTCTTTGCTGCCTTCTGCTTCTCAGCCCAACAGATTAACCTTGGTCTGTTGTTACCTAGAATGAGCTGAAAACCCAGAGGCAGCATTTTCATCACAGGGTACCATTTCAGAGGGAACAGTGGTCCAGGAGTCAGGGCTTGAGGTTGACAACAGTTTATCATTGTATAGACTTAAGGGTGGCCAGTCCTGTGGAGCTTGCAGAAGGCACTGACTCTTTTGTGGATACTCTACAGTGCAAGTCAGCTCCTTAGTCTGCTTCTTGTCTAATTTCTTCCCAGCATAATTGTTGGGAAGTTATTAACAATTCAGTTAGACACAAAATAATGATGTAGTTCCTAGACCCAGAAAAAATGAATAGGGATTTTTCTTCACTTAATTTTTGTTGTTTTCTTTTGAGATTGTAAGTAAATGAATGATTTTGGGGTTGTAAGTTTCTTTCCAATATGACTGCTGCATTGACTCAACCCTTGATTATTTACCAGAGGTCAACTAGCATTAACGCTTTATAGTAAAAAAGAAATAACAACCTGGGCTTGATGGTACAGACCTCTAACACCAACTTCTAAGACATTTATGCAAGGGGGAGATCGATCCTAGGTCTCTGGGCCGTAGAATGAAATTAAGTCTGAGCTACTTAGTGAGATACTATTTTCATTTTTTTTAATCCTAAGAAAATAATTCAGTGGTAACAACAATTTGATTAATGTCTGCCATGCCCAGGATTCAATCTATAATATAAGACAAAAGAAAGGGAGAGAGAGAGAGAGAGAGAGAGAGAGAGA
>LOEQ01004795.1:0-48731 GCA_001685075.1 Bramus lutescens | reverse complement strand
ATGATGGTAATGGACTAAATCTCTGAACTATGTTTCCCCGATTAAATGTTTTTCTTTATAAGAATTGCTCTGGTCATGATGCCTCATAACAACAATAGAACCCTTACCAGGACAGCCTCTGAAACTTGTAAGAAAGCGCCCAATTAAATGCTTTCCTTTGTAAGAGTTGTACTGGTCATGGTGTCTCTTTATAATATTGGAACACTGACTAGGATAAGTTTTGACATAAGGGCCTTTTTTAGAGGGTCTGTGGTAACCTGAACAACTTACAAAGATTATAAAAATTTTATTAGTATTTAAATTGTAACTTCAATAAATAGCCACACAAATTCTAGTTTCCAGAAAGTTTTTCAATTAATAATTATTGTTATCAATGTTATTTTTTCTTTTTCGTTTCCTTCCTTTCTTCCTTTCTCTCTCTCTTTCTTCCTTTTGTATATTATGCATGTGTTTGGGGGGGTGCGCATGTGTGCATATGCCTGTGAGGGCCAAAAGACAACTTTAGGTGTTTTTCCAGGCACCATTCATCGTTTCTGAGCTAGGGTCCCTGTAACTCAATGGTCTGTAATTCATCAATTAGACTAAAGTAGCAGCTGATCAGTGAGTCCCTGAGATTCACCCGTCTCTGCTTCTACCTGATGGGCAGAGCCAAGAGAACACTTAGCTATCAGGAGTGTGGACAACAAGCTCATGATACAAGTAGTAAGACCAGAATTTTTGAGAGTTGTTTCAGTTTAGGGCTTTGGGGAAATAGTTGATTGCTTCATGATAATACTTACCTGTTACACAAGACAATGTCCCCTTTGACGATCTGATGCCCAGTTCCCAGGGGCATGACTAAGGCACCTGATCTCACCCAAGGCTCAGCCTTGGACCAAATCTCATACTGTGGGCAGTATGTGTGGGAAGCAAATGTGTAAAAGGAAGAATATAAATGGTGATCATTCATCTTCTTGAATCAACCTTGAATGTCTTCCTCAGTTACTCCCCAGCTTACTTTTGAGTCTGTCATTGCACCTGAAGCTTTCTGTTTAATCTAGACTGCCTTGCCAGCAAGCCACAAGGACTCTCCTGTCTCCACCTTCCTAGAACTGGAACCGCTGGTGCATACAACACTGTTGGGCTGTTTTCCATGGGTTCTGGAGGACTAAACTGATGTAGGAGGGTCATCTGTCTATGTGTTACTTTCATTGGTTAATAAAGAAACTGCCTTGGCCCCTTTTGACAGGTCAGCCCTTAGGTGGGTGGAGTAGACAGAACAGAAGGCTGGGAGAAAGAAGNGGGCTAGCCGTGTGGGAGCTGGGCGGGACGAAAAGCAGGGCCCGCTCCCCTCCTATTACTACACTAAACCCAGATCTTCATCCTTGCATAGCAAGTACTTTAATGAAATAGCCATCACCTATGCTCCCCAAAATAAGCTTTTAAAATGACAAGTGGATAAATAGGGCAAAGTAGCAGTGCAGTTGCAGCTAAGGGGAAGAGATGTTGCCATGGGAGAAGGGACAGGAGCAGACTACATCTGCGAATGGTTTGGTTTCCCTGCTTCAACACTTCTCACAGAGCGTGACTTGGATCCCCAGTCTCCCCGGATCATTATTTGTTTCTTTTCTTTTTCTCTGAGGCTTGTTAGGTGCAGACTGACAATGTTCTGAAATGCTGATGGGAAGAATTTTTAATGCTCTGCTGCTAGGAACAGAAAGCAATCTCTTCAGTTGATGGACAACGTGGAGGCCGCAAGACTAGACAAATTCCTAAATAGCACAAATGGGAGGGAGGCAGTAACTGTATTTTTATAATTTATCTTTGTGTTGCGTGGGGTACATGTGTGCGGCATATGCACATGTATGTATCCCTATGTGTGCAAGCAGAGCCTAGAGGACGACATCAGGAGCTTTCCTCCATCGCTTTCCATCTACTTTACTATTTTTAACAAGATTTCTCACTAAACTTATTTCAGCTCATTTGCTCTCAGGATCTGCCTGCCATTGTCCCCTTGGCCCCTAACAGTGAGTAGAGCTGCAGGCATGTGCAGGTAAACAGAGGTTTTGCATGGATGCTGGAATTTGAACTTAGGTCCTCTTGTTTATACAGCAAGTTCTTTTACCCACTGAGACATCTACTCAGCAAAGAAAATTCCCCTGTATTTTCTTCAGTTTTAGGTAATAGGAAACAGAATAAATGAGTATATCTTATCATCTTTACAGTATCCAAATCTGACTCTGAAATGCTAGCCTTGAAGTGATGCTCCTGGCTTGATGCTTCTCAATTACAAGAGAGACCCTACTTCAGTATTTTCAAATACTCTAGAGAACATTGAAAGGGCTAAGTTTTTCATTCATAGTGTTGAGATGAGTTAAATAAAGCTCCAGAGAATGCATATTAATTGAATTTTAGCTTAAATTTTAGTTTTCATTAATGATTTTAGTAAATGTTAGCATTTAAATCATGAAAATATTCAAGGCCTTTTTGACTCCCCCGACAAACTACTTGATGTCTATAGTCCAGCAGAAGTATCCCTTCTTAATTAGAAGGCTGCTTTAGAATATACCTCAGTAAGACCCAGGCTTCTACCAGCTTTCCACAATCAAAGATGTTTTGTCTTTTCCTGTCTTGTCTGAGCTGTCTTCTACTCACACTCTCTGCCTGGCCCAACCCAGGAGCTGTGCAATCTTCTCTGTGCCAAATTACTTAACTTTCTTCTACTTCGTCTTCTTTCCATAAGATGGGGCTGACCCTATTCTGAGTAAAGATGAAAAGATAAAAATAAGACAAAGAATATAGCTTACCTGCCCAAAGCTCAGTAGCATGTGTTCTATTTTCCAGCAGTGTTAAAAAAATCCCTGGAAAAATCAATGCAAGAAAGGAAGGAAGGAAGGATTTCTTTTATCCACAGTTTGCGGGTGTCATTCTTCATGGCAGAAAAGCCATGGTGGCTGGTAACGCTACATCCTCAGTCAGAAAACACAGAACGGTGAAAGCTGGTGCTCATTTTGCTTTCCTTTTCTTTTCGGCCCAGAACCCTAGCCCATGGGACGACACTGACCAGTCAACGTGTGTCTTCTCTCCACAATTAACCCAACCTAGAAACTCTTTTATGAACATGTACAAAGGTTTTTCTCCTGGATGATTCTAGACCCTGCCAATTTGATGATAATTACTATCATCCAACAGATGTATGTATCTTCTCTTTCCCCCATTGAGGCATGTGGGAATGCCTTGCCTTGAGGCAGGTCTGAAAAAGGAATACTTTTGTTTCAAAATGCTTTTATTACATTATTTATTTATTTATTTATTTATTTATTTATTTATTTATTTATTTAATAGTGTTGGGGAAGGATCCCAGTGTCTTGTACATATTAAGCAAGCACTTACCAACACCAACTAACCTACATTACCAGTCTTGTTTTCTGTGTCTTTCTGTATTCTTGTCTTGCTTCCTTCCTCACTCCCTCCATTCTTTCTTCTCTTTTCTTTTCCTGTCTTCTTTTTTCTTCCCTTCTATCCTTCCTTCCTTTCTTTCTTTTCTAATTTCTTAAGGAAAGGTCTCATATACTTCCTTTGAACTTTGAAGGTATAGCCATACTGCCTCTGTCTCCTGCATGCTAAAATCTCAAGTGTGCCCCATGGCACCAGGCTAGGATGGATAACCATTGATGATTTTCTTCTATAAAGATAGGACTATTTTCTTCCTTCAAATGGATAAAATATCTATTATTATCTAGTGAAGAAGTCCACATTTATGAATCATCTACATTAAAATGTACTTATTTCCTGGTCACAGAGATGTTTCAGTGGGTAAAAGCACTCCCGGCCAAGCCTAGTGTCCTGAGTTAGATACTAACTCAGACATTTTCCAACACTGACATCATGGTAAGAGAACTGACTATTGCAAGTTGTCCCCTATGTGTGCTGCGGTTATTTTTATGATGTACTCAAGATATTATGCGTGATGTGATTCTAATTTTATTCTACTTTTCTGATAGGTGATAAAGCAAGTAGTTCAATATGTATAGTTCATAGAAGATGTTGTTGTCACAAAATATAGCTCCCATCTTAAATGGAATAAAGGAGGTTTATTTTCGAGCTATTTTTGAGTAACCATGGCTGAAGAATACAGATTTAGGTTACTTCAATTCATTTTCCAAAGTGAAACCAGTTTCAAGAAGTTTTATAGTCTTGCAAAACAAAGAACTTCATAAATCATAGTATTTAAAAATACATTGATGGCTACATCAGAAGGGAGTTAGTTACAAGATGGGATAAGCCCTACTGTAGTCCCAAGATGCTAGCAGATGCCATTCTTAGTTTTTGGTTAGTAGAAGCCAGTAGTCTGCTGAGTTAATAGCTTCCTAAATGTTTTTGTCTGTTAGTCACAGTGTTAGTCTTGTTCCAGTGGTAGGAATGCAAAAGTTCTAGGGGCTAAAGCAAACCCAAGAGAAGTTAGTTAGTCTCTGGACCTGTAACAGTCTACCCTCTCCACAGCATCAAAACCCTAATCAGTCAGTCTCTAAAGATGCAGCTTCTTTCCAGGACTCTTGTTTTCAGTTCCCAGCTAATGCTTTAAAGCAAGCAACTTAGCACATGGTGAACAGTGCCTGCTCACTCCGAAGAAGCAAATGCTTTTATACCAGCTGGAACATGCCACAATATGTTAAAGCAACATGAATTTGTTTCTATATGAATCCATTACATACACACTTCTCCAGAGAGGGTATATAGGTGTTAACAAGCAGATGTCCAAGTGCTCTGCCTCATTAGTCAGCAAAATGACATGGGCTATGTTATCTGACATGACACAGCCACTAGGATGACTGCAATAAAACGGCAGACCTTAGCAAATGTTTATAAGTATGGCAAGAAACGGGAACCCTCCACACACTGCTGATAGGAAGAAGACTTGTCCTGCTGCTTTGGAAAGCCATTTGGTATGATTTATATTCCCGTTTGCAAAAAAAGAATGTTCATATAAAGGTAGACACCAATATATTATTAGTCCCACCAGTTAAGACCCAAAGAATCTACCCAAGGGAAATCAAAGGATGTATTCCTACAAAAACTGGCTGCAAATGTTCAAAGTAGGTTTTCTAATAATAGTTAAAATAGAAATAACTAAGGATCTCTCAACTGACAATGGATAAACTAAATGGGCCAGATTCATACAGTGGAGTATATTTTGTAGGAAAGAAAGAACTACTAATTCATGTCATGATGAGAGAAACTTGAAAGTATTATGCTAAGTAAAAATATCTATCATAAGGAAGCATGTGATATGATTCCATTTACATGAAATAGTCAAGGAAAGTCAGATCTACAAAGATGGAAAGTAGGTTCTTGTCACATGTCATGACATGTCATGAGGGGTGCGAACGAGGAATGACTGCGAACTGGTAATAGAAAGCTTTGCAGTTCCAAAATTGGACTGTGGTAATGATTGCACTACTTTGTAAATTTGATTTTTAAAAAAAAATCATCCAATTGAGACGTTAAAATGGATGAATTTTATGGGATGCCAATTAGACTTTCATAAATCTGCTTCAACTATTTACAATTCTAGATTGCAGCACTTATACTTGCTGGAAGAATAAAATAAAATGCATCAACTCTTAAATAATATTCTAACCCAAAACCAAGTAACACAACAGGCTAAGATGCAAAGCCTAATTTCAACTTCTTTATCATGTTTTGACAGATTAGTGGTGGTAAAATTGGAACAAAACCTTTTTATAGAAGCTATTGAAATGAGACTGAACTTTTAGGGAAAAAATAAAACACTTGCGTTTTACAGTGAAAGTTTTGTGGAGATCTTAAGTTTTCAACAATTAGGTTAGAAAGGACTGATTTCAGGAAGGTTTTGCTAGATCAAATCTATTAGCATGTTCATATGATTAGTCATTGCACAGTAGTCTTATTGATCAATTATTCACCCCAAAGTCTACTAGCTAATATTTACCACTCATAGTATAATTAAAGTTGAACTAAGATTACTATTAAATAAAGGTCATTCAAAAATTCTTAAGGAAAATATAGGCTTGTTTGTAGAAGGATTACCAAGGAATTCTTTCTCAGAAAGTAGTTGTTTAGAAATCAATAAGAAATTTAAGGTTGTGGGTGAATTTCAACACACACAGTGCCCTTGCTGATCAAAAACAAGCATTTTATCCCTTTACACAAAGCTGATATAAATCTTTAAAACAGATGCCTTCCCAGTCAGCAATGAGTAAATTCATAGTTCTGTAATCAAAATATACATATTAAACTTAAATAATGAACTAATCATCCATGTATGTTCATGTTCGTGAAAGCATAATAGCCCTGTAAATAGTTCCTCCTCTGAGTTTACAGTATAAGGTTGTCTAACGTTTGGAACTACACACTTGAACCCCCGGTGTGATCTCCAGGATTTCTGGGAAATCACATGGCCCATACTTTTCCTGTTCAAGGAAGCATTAGAAAGTCTTATCAGCTTTCCTTCTGTGCTGAATTTTCTTCTTAATGGACACATCATAATGCACAATATGGAGCCCATGATAATGCCACTCCCATAGACAGTGTGTACGGATCAATCAGGATAATTAGAATTTCTGAAACTTCATCCTGTCTTTGTACTTGGGACCTTAGACTTTGTCCTTTCTAAAACTTCAGAAAGCATGGAGAGACTGCTATAAATTGCAGTCATCCCATGGGCTGCAGAATACGAGAATTTATTACTCCCATCATGTTCTGACTTTCTAGAAAGTTTCCCTCTTTTTCTCTTCTCCCTACACTTCTAGTTAGTAGTCTTAACACACAGACACACAGACAGCCAGACACACACACACACACACACACACAGAGTGATTAGTTGCATAATCACAAGTCCAGCACTTTGTCCTTATTTAGCCCAATCACCCTTTCTCATCATTTCCATTGTTTCCTTCTTTTTTGTTTTTTTCCCCCACTGTTTCCTTCTTTAATCTCAATTATAAAAACAATGTATTTTATTATTTTAATTTGTGTTGTGTGTGTGTGTGTGTGTGTGTGTTTCTGTCTGTCTGTCTCTGTCTGCTTGGAACGATGTGTATATAGTACAGGTTCTCATGGAATCAGGAAGAGGGAATCATCCCCAGCTGGAGTTACAGGTGATTATGAGCTACCTTACATGGGTCCTGGGAAACAGTCTTGTGTCTTCTAAAAGATCAGCAACCCCTCTCAACCACTGAGCCATCTCTCCCACTCCAATGGCCAAAGTTTTAGCTGCATATGGTTTTTCAGGGCATAAGATGAAGGACCTTGTGCATACTGGGAAAGTGCCTAACTCCTGAGCTATTTCACCAGCTAGTTTCACGTGTGAGTAAAGACACGCAATATTGGGTTTTATGAGAATTTTAATTATCATTTTCTCAAGTGTAGAGTGTCAATCTGGAGGCAGTTCAGTCTAGACTTTGTTGTCACATTCATGCTATTTTACATATATGCAAATGGATTAGAAATTGCTTCATGATGAATCTCTCTCTTATAATGGCACAAAGGGGTCTTTTATTGCTTTATTTCTCCACCACTACACATCCATGTTAAATGGAATGCTGGAATTTCAACAGAAGAGCCCCTTATGTTTTCCTGGTTAGACACCTTGCTTTCCTTTAACCGTGTATTTCCAGTTTCCTTTGGGATGGTAGCAGGCCTTAGGCCTAGCCTGCTCTGAACTGTGATCTTTTCACCTCCTTGCTTCTCCCCACTGACCACACACACAGGCTCTGCTTGTGTATAAAACAATTCATGTAAAGTAGATGTGTTAAGGAATGACATGTAGGTCTTTCTAAGCTGGTTATTTTCCTTCTTGCCTGCGAGGCAATTTTATAAGAGACAATGTTATATTTTAATTTCTGACTTGTTTTATTTTTCCCCAGCAGTCACTGATTGAAAAGCAGTCTTAGAAGTAAGCAATAGAAAATGCCAAAAAAATTAATAAGGTCATAGACTGTCTATTGTAAATAAAATGTGCATATGAGATAACAGATTTGTGTATGAGGTTGAAAGAGGTCTAGGAGCCAAAGAGAGAGAGACATACTCAGTGACTTCGCAGACATGACAATTAGGGAACTGCTTGGTTAACTATCTATGTCTCTTTTGCATACTAAAATGAACATGAAAAATTTTAAGACATGGCATGAATGTGCTTGTTTTCTATGCAATGGCTTATGCTTTGTAGCTTTAAACACCACAAATCTACTATAAGATCTTTTTGGACATGAAAAACCTGACACAGGCCTCACTAGGCTAAAATCAAGTTACCAGCTGAGCTACCGGCTTCCTTTTGGAGCTTCAGGAGAGAGCCGCTTTCTTTTTTTTTTCTAGAGTCTTGAAGTGTGTTCATTCCTTGGCTTCTGGCTCCTTCCTCCACTTTCAAAGCCGGTAACAGTGGCTTGAGTTCTTATATTGCATATCCTTGATCGCCAGTTCTTCCTAACCCCTCTACATCTACACTCCCTTGGGACTGCATTTTGTCTGCTCAGATAATGAATAATCTAGGATCATCTCACACTATTGTTCAGAACTTGAGTACTCCAAAGTACTATGAGTTGATGGCTTAGAAAGTGATCAAATTTTTAGGAGGTAAAGTTCTACAAAGACGAAGTCAGATCATTGAGGGGATACCCCAAAGAAGATACAAATGTCCAAGATTATGCTTATCTTTCTTTTAGCTTCCTGGACTCCAGGAGGTAAGCAGCTTTCCCCTAATATGCCCTACCTACCTACTTTCTTACCACTAACCTAAAGTAACAGGACCAAGGAATTAAGGGATGAATCTTCTGAAACCATGAGCTCAAATAAACATTTTTTTAAAACTTTTAGTTGATGATCTCAAGTATTTTGTTACAGTGATGGAAAACTACTAATTATTTTTATTGCCAACTGTCCAACTAAGTTCTCTGCAAAGTTCCTTTTGCTATGATATTTAACCTAGTCACACATTCATGGAATTTTGGCATAGATATTATTGGGAATATTTTTATCACAGTAAATAATTGAGGAAATGCTTGCTTCTACTTCTTTCTATTGGGAATGTAAAATATTAAGTGTCTAGGGAAAGAACAGAAAAAGTAACAATGCAAACCTAGTAAATACATTCAGTATTTGATACCTCATGGTCTCTTTGGAAATCTGTCGCTGTAGAAGACCATTTATGTGCTCAGAGTTGTTCATCTGAGTGCTGTTGGCATCATCAGAAAGAAGGTAAAATAATCCAAATGTCTTCCAGCAGTACATTGGTTAATAAATAATCCACAACACACTTGTTTACATCCATACTTTATTACTGCACCAAGAGTTGCTCTAAGAGCTAACAGTATGAACAGTTAACATTCTACCTGAATTTTGAAGATGTGACATACTCGAGGCTTATGAACATGGTTTTGGCTTCTCATGTCCTGTATTGTTGCAATTCTGGCATCAGTCTGTGCTGAATGTCATCCAGAAAGTCACACTTTATTGGAACTGGCTAATAAGATATCTCCTTCAGACCATGAGAAGTGAATGCAGCTGGTAGTCGGGATCACGAAATCATTTTTTAAAGCTGTTTAAATCTCTTTAGGACTTACAGTGAGTGGAAGGAAGGGGACCTTTGTTTCTCTATGCACACCCTGCCGTCAACCCAGACGACCATATGTTAGAAGTCATATATCCTCACTTCTCTCTGATTATATTATACTATCCTAAATGTGTGTGTATAAGTGAATATCACATATATAATTGCAATTGTTATTCCTCTCCCAGTATTGCAATACATTATAAATAGGATCTCTGTATTCTCAAATGGAGAAGCAGTAAGACTTACTTTGGATTTTCCTTGCTATTTTGAGATTGACTGAGCTATTTATTTAGCCTTCACTTGTGATAAAACTTATTTGGTTTAAAGAAACATTGTCAACTCTCTGTAGAGTAAATAAATTTGTACATTGAGCTGGGCTTGAATACTATGGCATACCCTGTTCCTGTGACAAATCATAAGGATGCTAAATAATCCATATTGAACAAAGAGTTATTGAAAAATTCAGAGCCAAACCACAAAAGGATGGAATCATCCCATATTTGAGCTGGTAAATCCGTTAGAGATGATCTAGTCTAACCACATAATTTTATGGATGAAGAATCTTGTAAAATACAGTTCCTGGTGTCAGAAAATACATCCAACTGAGCCAATCTGCCAAGAAATCTCACAGCTCTGCTCCACGAGGAAGAGTTAAAAATCAAGCAAATACTTATGTGGAAGCTTCCTGTTTAGGGCAGGAGAATGTCAGCTTGCTAGTATTCTCTCTTGTATTGCAATTAAGGTGCACTAATAGATAACACATGGATAGAAGGTGTGAGTGCCAGTGGCCTGGGAGAATGTATCCTCCCTGAATGGCTTTCATTATTCTATTAAACATGCAAAACAGTACACACACACACACACACACACACACACACACACACACACACTGTATATACCTGCTTATCTGTATGTACACCTCATGTATGCAGTTGACCACAGAGGCCAGAAGAAGATATCAGATTTTTCTCAAGCAGAGTTACAGACTGTTGTGCTCGTCAGTCATATGATAACCTCGAACCAAACCTGGGTTCGCTATAAGAACAGCAAATGCTATTCATCGCTGAAACATCTCTTCAAAAGCTTTGTGACTGTTAGCAACAAAGCATGCTATGGGTATGCTGATGCTGTATCAGTATGTTAGTACGAAGGGTGCCCGCAGAAAGAGCATCCACATTGCAGAGGCTGTTCTTCCCAGTGCATGGGGGCAGAGCCTCAGGGCATGGTGTGGATTCTAAGGCTTCTTCCTTCTTTATAGATACCAATCTCAGCTCTCAAAACCCTAATGCATCTTCTCACCCACATCAAAAGGCACCAAGATGTTAATGAAAGGAAGTAACCATTTATGGATGAAGGATAAGAGAAATGCCAAGTCAGGGACCGTGGCCCTCCAGGAAGTGAGGTGAGGCCATTGCCACCATCACTTTCTCATTATTCCCTTTCTCCAGATAAGTAGAGGTAATCGTGGCTTTTAAGCAGCCAGAATGTATGGGCTTGTTTTCATTCTACTAGTAAATAAATATTCCTCAAACCTGAGATTTTTCTTACTGTAAAATGCAATATGTCAATTTTAAACTTTCACCTGTAATTTCTTGTTTCCTGTTTCTGTGAAGATTAGGATGGCCATTTCCATGTGCACCCTGAGAAGGCAGAGCTGTGGTTTACTGGAGATATTCGCATTAATTGGTAGCTGTCAACAAGACTCCAGCTGGTGAAGTGCTAATGCATTATTAGACTAAGCTTTGGGCATTTTATAAGCATCGTAAACAGCCTCAGTGTAACTGACAGTTGATCATAATGGCATTATTAAAATTGAAAAAAATGACTTTAATGAAGGAGGCTAATAGAGCGCATTTGATGGAAAATGTTTACTTGTAGGTTTGTTCTTTAGACTACATAATTGTCAATTTCAGCAAGCACTGCCGTGGAACTCATAATGTGCTTAGCAGGCTGCAACTCAGACGTTAACATCTGGATCCACATGTCTACGGGGCACACTGCTGAGAAAAGCTGGGGTCAAATGATGCTGCTGTTTTAAAAGGAAGAACCAAGTTCATACCCCTCGGCTCCAGGACTAGGAATAATGGATTTACTCAACATTTAACAGAAGGCTCACCAACAGACTTCTAAAGTATCTTCCTGCTCACAGCATCAGTTCATCTATTGTCTTGAGACACTGGCTGTGACTTTCCTTTGTTCCTAGAGAATCTTTCCTTGTGAAGTTCAAACTGAAATTATAGATAGACAGGAAAAGACAATATGAGGCCAATTACTTCCATAGCTACAAAAACCCCCATTAGTGGAGTTGTGTACAGGGTCAACAGGGATCCTGGGGAAAGGGGAGCTTTCTTCTACCATTCTATTTTCTGTGGCTAAGAGTTCAAAACACATTGGACAGAGTAACACAAAATGATTTTAGTTATGTAGAAGTGCGAAGAAATACTTATGTCTGTGAGAGTAAAAGAAGGAGTTAGATTATAGAGACTTGGATACACACTGAACTGCAGGAGGAATAAGCTCTGAGGCCTCTGTGGAGTTGTGCAGGTGTGTCCTGAGCATCAGAGGGTGAAGAGATGTGGTGAGTGAAGAGAGCAGTCCTTGGTGAGAACGTTGTCTCAGATCGGCTCTCCTTTTAGTACAAATGCCTCTACTATTGGAAATTCCTTTTATAGATGTCAATTTTCTTTCTAAAAAGCAAGCATATACTTTATTTCAGGTAATTGGAAATGGGGAAGAGAGATAGTGCAAGCTAATTCTCAATTTCTTTTAGCTAAATATGTGATAGCGACATAAAGCTTTTTGCTGACCACTCTCTGAGAAAGCTCAGTGAGGTCAAGGCATTCAGTGTTCAAAATACAGATGAATCATAAGAAACATAAAATAAGACACATTTGTCTTCTTTATTTTGACAGATATGATGCTATACTATTTATCAAGTGTATGACTCTAAATTAATTTATATTATATAATTATCAGTTACTATACACAAAACACTGAAGGGTTCTGAGATACAATAAGACAGAAAATTATGCAATGTTTACCTACAGTCTTGGGATTGAATTTAAGTAAGTAGCATAAAATTGTAGCTCATGAAACCCTTGGTTGGAGTTACCAAGTGCAGTGTATCTGACTGGTTCAATGATTATGTTTATCTCATGGATTCCCTAATGTCTTCTTGGTGTTTGGAGATATTTCTTAAAATTTACTCAAGCAAAGTTTTATTCCAATTTACCTGCCTCTCTGCTTCTGCTAAAAAAATGAATATTGTGGAATACCATTTGAAATGTATTCATCTGGAAAATATCCATCTGAAGACATAAGTAACAATTCTAGTGTTTATCATTCCTATTGTTGCAGAAGAAAACAATAGTCAGAAATAGTTGTGGTGCTGATAAATTTATTAAGAATGATATTACCTCATTTAAGCTTTCCAACATTGTGATGACAATGTTTGTATTATTTTTAATGAGAATATCATCATTACCTTCATTATCGTCATTGAGAAATGGAAACTTACAAAAAAAGTCTTATAATTGACAACAAGGAAAATGGTAGGATAACTTCAAAGGATAGTTTTCCCACTGTCCCAGTTCTCCCTTCCCAAAATTCCACTTTACTGAGGGGGCTGAACATGCAAAATGTAGTGTGGACAAAATGCATACATTGGCTGCATTGGGATCAAGTATACACTCATAAAACAATGGCCACCATGAAGGCCATGAGTGTACTGGTTACACCCTGAGGTTTCTTCCTGTCTAGTTATCTGCTGTTATCACTATTGTTTGATTGTTGTTGTAAGGGGGTTGACATGATATAACCTCTTAGGATTATGAAGTTTATACATTATTGTTAGTTGTAGACAAGTCATGTATCACCTCATGATAGATTTTTCAAATATTGCTTTATGTAATTGGGATGTTGTATTGTCTGATGCAAATCTGTGCATCTTTTCCTCCAACTTCAATTCCTACCTAGCAAATTCCATTATCCTGCTAGCTTCTGTGAAGTGGACTGTGTCAGGATCTGCATATAAGTGGAATCATACACTGTTTGTTTTTCTGTGTTATGTTTATTCCACTTGAAATAATGTCCTTCACATTTATCCATGTTGCTGCAAATGACTCCTTCCTTTTGATGATGAGTAGTATTATAATCTTTCACACTCTCATCCAAGTATGGACATATATTTTCCTGTCTCAGATATAACAGATATAAAAGGTGGTTGACCAAGGCTTCTGTCTCACCCGGTCCCATAGTCGTTCAGTCCCAAAAAAGCAAGCAGATTAATTATAAACTGGTTGGCCTATTAGCTCAGGTTTCCTATTAATTAACTCTTACATATTACATTGATCCATAAATCTTGTCTGTGTTAACCACTTGGCTTGGTACCTTTTATCAGTGAGGCATTCTCATCTTGCATCCTTTGTGTTTGGGTAAAGACTGCAGACTGAGTCTTTTCTCTCCTCAGAATTCTCTATTCTGTTGCCTTGCCTATATTTCCTGCCTTGCTACTGGCCAATCAATGTTTTATTAAACTAATACAAGTGACAGATCTTTACAGGGTACAAGACAGTACCTTGTCCCACAGCAGTAAATACAGGAGAAAGTGATTTAATAATTATGGACATATAGTTAAGAGGTAGAATTTCTGGATTCTTTGGATTTCTATTTTAATATTTTTCAGGAATCTCCATACTTTCTTACATAATGGCTCTGCCAATTTATAGTTCCTCAAGTTAATTTTGTCATGTGAGAAAACATCGCATTATGATTTCTGTTTCCTTGAAGGTCACTGTTGTCGAGCATTACTAACTACACCTGTTTGCTTTTATATATATTCTTTGGGGAAATATGCAAGTAACAGCCTCCTTTATTGTATTTCAGCCTTCTTTTTGTTTTCACTTAATAATAGGGGCCTTTTAAATATTTTAGATATTAATTCTCAAATATTTGATTTGCATGATTTTTTCTTTTCTTTTGGTTGTCTGTGTATCTTGTTGCTTTTTAAATTTTATTTATTTATTTATTTTTACTTGTTGCTAATACTTCTGGTGTCATGGCTAACATGCATTTCTGAGATCAATTAAAATAAAATTACTCCCAATGTTTTCTTCCATAAGATTTGTGCTTTGGGGTCTTTTGCTTAAATATTTAATCTGTTTTGGGGGATTATATATGGAATGGGATCATGGTCTGATTTTATTCTTCAACATGTGTAATCTACGTTTTCTAGCCCCATTTATTGAAGTGCCTCTATTTTTCTCCTTGGGTGTTCCTGATGGCTTATAAGACATTGATTGTGTCTCACAGATTTATCTCTGAATTCTTTTTTATTTTATTTTATTGGTGTTGCTGTTGTTTGGTTGGCTTTTGTTTTGATTGTCTGGAGAAGGCTTTTTAAACTTTCCCTCTGTCCTCTCCTCTAATTCCTTCTCCCCATCTTCCCCACATTCCCTCTACTGCCAGCTCCCACCCCGCCCCAGTCCACTCCTTCTCTGTATCTGTTCAGAAAGAGGTAGGCCTCCCATGGGTATCAACAAAGCAAGGCATGCCAAGTTGCATTAAGACTAAGACCTCCCCTTGTATTAAGGTATTAATTACATGTAACCCCAGCACTGAGGGGGAAAAATAAGTGGGTCCAGAGAGTTCTCTGTATGTCTCTGTATGTCTAGAGGGCTGGGCTTATAGGTGTGTCCTACCACACCCTGCTTGATCTTTGATATTCTTAAGTTCTTGGTTTGTCAATAACCATGTGGCCCTGAACCAGTCATTAAGATTCAGATCATTCCAGGTTGATTGTGCTTCTCTGATGAAATCACAAAGGCCAAGTTAGTTATACAGCTAATGATACCAGGGAAGGTACCTAAAGTTCTTTAGATGAAAGCAAGGAGAAGTGTGAGCCATTTCTGCCATTACTCCTGCAAGCTAAACATACCCTGCAAGGTCATGCACTTGTGAACTGAGTCACACCATGAATGATGAGATGAAACTTGCAGAGCTGATGGTTTATTGCATGATTACATGTTTTAACTAGCCAGGATCTGAAGGAACAAAGGACCCTGGATAATTTACAACAGGATGTTAGAGCTCTTGGCTTATTCCAGCATTCCCTAGAAGGCCCCACCAGGCCTTAAATGTATTCAGCTCTAAAAGGTCTCAGCTTAAAGGCTACCCATCTGTAGGTGGGCAAAAGATATTGGGAATCCTTGGAGAAAGTCTCAGAGCTGGCCCATCCTCCCTCTTCTGTCTTCTTTATTCTGTTCCTTGGTTCTGCCTATTTCTAAGAGGTCATTGCTAAGTCTTAACTCTTCTTAAGTGCTAAGCAAAGAGGGTTTCATGGAATCTGAGCGCTAATACAAATACCCAATCAGGCTTCACCATGGGGAGAACTGTTAAGAAGATCCCTGGAGTTGAGCTTCAGTGGTTTGTTTGCCCTATCGTTCTTTAAGGTGTGTGAGTCTCTAGCAATCCTGAAATCCTGTGGCTTCCAGAAGGAGGGTTCTTCACTCACAACAGGCACCGACCCACTCACCCACAGAGCTACAGACCCCACTTACTGCTGGAATGCTGAACATCTCAGAAACTCACGCATTTTATGCCATTCTCCCCTGCCTCCCATGTCCTCATATAAACACATAATCTAGAGGGGTTGAAAAACAGCCTTTCACTTATCAGAGAGGATGTTTAGCATACTTGACTTAGAAATTATGTTGGAAGATGTCAAACCCTAGAGTGTAAAGCTTCTGCTTCAGAAATGAGCCCATTGTGGGGTTGGGGAGGTCAAAGAGACAGGGCTTTCTAAGAGTTGGGAGGGAAGATTAAAATAGAGTTTCATCTGCAATAACATTTGAGTTCTGCTCTGCATTGTTGAGTACTGAATCCAACTGGTTTGCAGAGAACTAAGATGACTCGTTAGCTTCTAATTTACCCCACGAGCAGCATGGCTTTCTTCTTTAAGGGAAGACTCTGTCAGGGGGTCGGTCATTCTGGACTTCTGTAGGGAAAACATTCTATTTCAGACTAGACCAGATCAGTCAGTCATAAACCACCCTACTTCTGAAGAGAATTTGCCAACATATATAATGGGATATTCTTAAGTCTGGAATAAATCATCTAATAATCTATTTGAGGTATGTGTGTGTATGTGTGTGTTGTTATGCTGTGCATGAGTACAAGTGTATTTGCACGCATTTGTGTGGAGACCAGAGGCCTTCCTTTGGTATGATTTCTTTTCATGTTCCACAGTTTTTGTATGTTTTGAGAGAGGGCTTCTTACTGGAACCTAAGATTCCCTGATTATTCTAGACTGGTCAGCCAGTGAACTTCATCCTTTCTACTGCCTCTATCTGCCCAGTCCTGGGACTGAACATGCACATGACCATACCTGGCCTTTTATACAGTGCTGAGAGCTGAGCTCATGTCCTCACTCCTGCATGACAAGCACTTTACCATCTGAGTTGTCTCCCCAGGCCCATGTTTACTTCTATTATATTGCTGTAATTATTTTATTACCATTAGAATCATTGTTATTAACTTGTAACCTGCAAAACCCATGAGTTGTATGGTTGTGTACCACATCTGAACATTGACCAAAGAGGCAAAAACAGTGTGGGGGGGATCCAGTACCCTAGAACTGGAGTAACAGATGCCTGTGAGCCACATTTAGGTTCTGAGACTCATATATTGGTCCTCTGGAGGAACAATCAGTTTTCATACCCACTGGACCATTTCTCTAACACTGGGATAGGCAATTTTAATGCCCATTTCCATACGAGGGAAATGTTTCTGTACTTTGCTCAAGAATACATCTATTCATTCATTGTTCCAGGTTAAACTCTGATCATGTTTCATTGTGAAAAATGAATCTAAGGAGGTATGAGTTATTCTGCTAATTTTGAAATCAGAGTCAAGAAGATTTATAAGCAAAGTTATATTAACAAGTTTGCCAATAAATTAATTTGGTAGCATAATTTTACCTGATACATATGTTATTACTTACTGCCCGTCAATAATAAAATTTGCTAATATGTACACAGTGGCATGTGAGATATCAATATAATTTGAAGCAGATTTCTATTTTTACCCCTGCTGGAGTAGTATTTAAACTATGGTGAATATATGATATTATTTCTTTTAAAATTGGAAATAAATAAAAACTCTTAAACGTGGTTTTGGTTAGAGAATCATGGATCCATTTACAAAGGTCCTGGGAAAGGAGGGTTACCATAATCGTAGTTACCAGAGAACTTTATTAGTGTGGATTTTATAAAATGCAAGCAATTAAAATACTGGAATTGAATAGCAGGCTGTGTGTGTGTGTGTGTGTGTGTGCGTGTGTGTGTGTGTTTGTCTGTCTGTCCATGTGTGTATATGGATGTAGAATCCAGAGATCAACCTCAGGCATCGTTCCTCAGGAGACAGTCACCCTATTTTATGAGATAGGGTCTCACACTGGCCTCCTGTTACCTTTGACCCTTATCCTTACAAGAAAACATTATACTCAAAGTCACTACTTAATTTTCCATCACCAAATTTTCCAACAGCGGCACAACTCCAGGCTGTCCCATCCCTCTGCTCTGCTCTCCGTGGGTGAGGTTTGCTGTCTGCCTTGCAGCATCAGCCTCCTTCCGCTGTCGTTGTCAACATGTGCAATGACTTCGCTGACTTCCACGCTGCATGATAATAAACTTTAAAGGCTTTGGAGTGCAAAATATTTATTGGTAGCTAATTTCCAGCTAATTTTGATAAAGTTGCAGTTTATGACCTGACTCCATCTGATTTTATTTTAACAAAATGCTTCTGTCTTTTGAATTGTGGTTTATTTTCCACTCTTGATGACAAACATGCATTGTAACTTTGATTAAAAGAACTAATACTGCACCCAGGACCCTTTTATCAGGAAATAACCCACATGTGCACTCATTCATACATACATGCACACATATATCACACATGTGCACACATTTACAAACACAAACATAAACATATATTCATACATGTGCACGCATGTGCTTTCATGCATACATACCTATATGTGCATATATATACTTACACCTAGATATACACATATATGCACACATACATGCACACACACATACACACAGATATATATTTATTTATTTATTTATTTATTTATTTATTTATACCAGTGAATACATGCATACATACATACTCACATGTACACAATAGTCTGGGACACATATACAGACACATACATTCATGCACACATGTATACACACATGCATGCAAATATACTCATATATGAACATTTAGAGACACATATACATGAACGCATGCATGCATACACACATTTATACACACACACAAACACACAAGTTACTCTAATACAATTTTCTTCAGATAACTTAGTCAGATGCTCATCTTTGTCACTGACAGGGTTCTAGGTTCTTGGTCCCTGTTTATTTGTTCTTTCCTATCCCTGTTAGTCTGCCTTGATTATCCAGGGGTGCATTTACACAGTAGATATTCACAGGCTCTCCTAGATTACACTTCCTCCGTTCTGAAAGGGGTCACCCAACACTGATAGAGGACAGACAGCATCCTTCATTTTATCGTGCCCTTCCATCCTAAGCTCTTTGATTTCCTGTTGGACTGGTGCTGAGAAGACCATCAACACTTTACTCCAAGAGTTGCTTTCACTATCAGCTTTGGCTTGGATATGGTCTCATGTCTGAGGTTTAATTCTTACACTGAGGTATTAACTAGGTTAAAATAATCCATCTGTGGTGTTTAGAGATGGGGCCTTTTGGAATTAAATAATGCCTGTGGTATATCTTGTACATGACTGAATAAGAAGGGAGACAGGCTGGAAATGATACACACACATGGTTCTTGTTTTTTTGTCATGCAATCACCTGCATGCCTCAGTTCTCTGAGAGGAAGAGAGCTATCACCAGAGACTGGGAAAGGGCTCAGTGGGTAAGAGCACTTGCTGCACAAGCATGCAGACTTGCATTTGAATCCCAAACAACCTGGTATGCACCGAACCGTTACCACACACATGCCTCCAACCCCAGCACTTAGAGTAGAAGCAGAAGCTGGGAGATAGCTGAACCTTTCTGACAGCCAGCCTAGCTCCAACTTCTGTGAGGAATGATGCAGAGAGCAGGGCACCTGAAGTCTTCCTCTGACCTCTGGCTTCTGCCTATGCACAGGCATGCTCACACACCCACCCCACCCCCTGCAAATGCAAACACACAAGAGTTATACATTTAAAACAAAACCATCACCAGATAGTTTGTTTTGACTTTGTGGTTCTAGAAGTATAAACCAAAAGAATGCTTTTACTTATAATACTATTGATTCTCTGCAGTTTTATCACAGTAATACAGAACTAATAAACCATCTCAATTTGATGTATGCCACTGCTGTACTTTTTATGCAGCATGGTTAATGTTACCTTACTCTTAAAGAAATGCTCAAAGAATTCTGAGTGACACATCCTCTGCAATTCACAAATTAGAAATCCAAACGGGAGTTTTGGGTATGACCTAATGCCATTTTTACTTAGTGGTTAGTAATATTCAGTGGACCAGCCAGGGCAACTCAGAGATACTCTGTCTCAAAAGAACAAAATAATAAAAACAACAATTATATTAAAGTGAGCCAATATATTTATGAGAAATACAAATAGTTGGTCTAAATTCCGGAGAAAAATGGGAAACAATTTCCTATTTTCTTGTTATTGACCCTGCCACCTTATCAGATGTCACATTTTTTAAATTACATCAATTAATTGATTGATTGGTTGATTGACTGATTGATTGTGAGTGTGTTTGTGTGTGTGTGTGTGTGTGGAGTCAACTTGTGGGGTGGATTTTCTCCTTCCACTCTGTGGGTGCCAGAGATTGAACTCAGGTGGTCAGGTGCGGCAGCAAAGGCTTTTATCCACTGAGCTATCTCCTCAGCCTGGATACCACATTCTTGATTATATAAACCTTCTTCTTGGTTTCTGATCCTGTGTTGACCAGGCAGGCAAAACTATTGTGCTGCGAATCTCGTTTTTGACATGAACTCATCCGTTTTTCACAGTTAATCCTTACAGTACTTACATGAGGAGTACCCTGTGAAACCAGGGCTTTGTGCTGATAGATTACATGACTAAACAGAGGCACTGCATTTGGTTTAGTATGGTAATAATTAAGCAGCAGAATTGAAAAGACTTGAGCTCTTGGCTTCCATGTCTAATTCCTCATTCTACTGAGTGCTTACGTGAATCCATTATCGTGAATATTGGATATTTCTGGAGACTCCAAAGGGGTGCTTATCAAAAGACAGCAATGTGGCTCATGTCATTCATGGTAATTTTGGGTGTGTGATTGCCTTTAGATCTTGGGTCTGTTATCTTAACTGATCAGAAGGTCACAGATACTCTGTCTCCTGAGCATGTAAACTGAAAAAGATCCGTCCTATAATCAAATACATGGAGATACAAGGGATGAATATGATTTTAATATGTTGGCACGATATTACATTTCTGACTTTGAAAAGTTTCCTGCATTAATAAACCTCTTCACTTTTATGGAAGGATAATTTGCTTCAGATTAAAGTCAGAACAATGAAACTGCTTATGGAAGAATGACCTTTCTTGTCTTCACATGTATCAGCTAGATTCTTAAGGAAGCAAACCCAGCAGGGATTCCATTTAACTAACTGACTGAATCCACAAAGCATAAAGACAGCACTATTTATTTTAATTACTCTAAGCCAACGTTATCCCATCACTGGAAGCCCATGAGTTTTCATGAAGTCACTTTGCTGAGATAACATTTGTTGTACCCATGAGGTGACATTAGCTTTTGAGTTTTTTTTTTAACCCAAAGGTTGTATTTCCGCTTGTATAATTTATAAGGATATTTTATTATGATTTAATCTCCGGAGTAGCAGAATTTGAGGACCTGGTTTTAAATCTTGCCTACCCCTCTCAGGTAGGGCTAGATGTATGGGGGTGTGTGATATTTGCTTTTTTCCTGCCACAAGGGGGCCCTGTATCTAGCCAAGGCTTTCAGTAAGCTTGTGTATTTTATATATTCTTAAACACAACCACACTTTTAAAGCATTGATTATTACACTTTCATGAACATTGAAGGAATAACTTGGTTAATATGTATAGCTATATGCATTAAAGGAAGTATAGAAACATAAAGATTAAATTAGAGTTCATAGCAGGGTCAACTGAAGCTATCCATATTAAGAATACACAGTTGGAAGTGTGTTTGCCATGACATTTGCTTTTGAGTTCTTAGACAAAAGAGATGGGTTTAGCCTCTTAAGCAAGTGTGCCTGTAAAACATTCAGTGGTCTTTTTTATCCTACAAATTAGGATAAACAGTTCTGGTTCTTGGTAAAGATTAAAAAAGAAAAAGGTGGACCTCCTCTCAAATTCTGTTTCCAGTTCTAATTTCTTTGTGTTAAATGCTATGGAACATCTGGGTTCTGTTTTAGAGGTTAAGGTGCTTGTTCCATGGTGCCTGACAGAGATTCCTAGGTCAGAGGTAAAGGATGGCTTTTTACACCCTGCAATGTCATCTACCTAATATTATTTGTTTTCACGCTGGTTCCTCAAAATGTACTTCCCAGGCATTGGAAAAAGAGGACCAGGTAATATCTGAAATAGCAATGGTTGTACCACAAAGGTACCCAGATCAAGAATGACAAAACTTTTCAGATTGCTGGTAAGCATGCCTGCTTTTTTTCTCTAGAAAATATATCCAAGGACTCAAAAATCTTGCTCCCTTTTCCTGGCAAAATCACTCGTTCCCTTCTGTCTATGGTAGAGCAGCATGGCCAAAAGAAAACCAGAAAGGAAAGAATTTATTTCTGCACACAACTTTCAGGTAACACTTCATCACTAAGGAAGTAGCTGAAGGCAGGAACCTGCAGGCAGGAACTGAGGCAGAAACTATGTCTGGACCCTGCTTACTGGGTTGCTCTCCACAGCTTGCCCAGACTGCTTTCCTAAACAACCTGGCACCACCTTCTCAGGGATGCCATGACCCACATGGGGCTGTATTCTCCCACATCAATCAGGAACCAAGAACATGCCCTACAAATTTGCCTATGGGCAAATTCTAAGGAGGTATTTTTCAGTTGAGGCTCCTGCTTCTCAAGTAACTCTAGCTTACGTCAAGTTGACATAAAACAAGCCAACACACCTTCCAAGGGTATTTACCCTATGGGCTTCTTTGAAAAGATTGTCCCGAAACCAGACAATTCTTCTACTCCCATGAAACCCATAAAGTACTGCTTCGTAATTCCCTGTTCTTCTCCTTAAGTCCATAGTGCCACATCAATTTTTTCAGCAACATAAGTTATTTACACCATAATGTGAATGACTCCTCTATCCTTATCTCTCCAATTTGAGCACTCTAGTATTTTGAAATCTACTTAGCTAATGGTAGAGTTAGGAATTTTGTGTGGCTGATATAGAAACTGCAAGGTATATTAGGAAAATTGAAAAAAGATTTAGGAGCCAGGAGACTTGACTTTAGCCTCTCCCTTTTCCAAAGTAGGAAGTGGGAATAGATAAAGATCGTGTTTTCTATTTAATCATTAAGCTAAAAGGTAAGTAGTGCAAGTACAACAGATAGGCCTCTTCAGATTTCCCAGAAGTCACCTTTCCCCACTCCTAGCTCACAGTACTGGAGATAACTTGGAAAATAAAAGGCATCTTCATATAAATGTTAACATTAAGTCATTCACTTATTATTTTATATTTTTATTAATTTTCAGTGATTGTAACCTTAGTGTTTCCTTTTTAGAACAGGCAGTGTTTCTCACTTATACAAATAAGTTGTATTGGAGAAGTGTGGTCTTAACTGTCTTCTTTAAGAGTTCCTTTTGACTGCCACAATCTAGGTCACATCTATAGAGAATTTTAGAGTATTATTCTCTCTCAAAGGAGGATATAAATCGATTAGGACAGAAATGAAGAGAACTGAAGACGATAAAGGTGTTTAGTAGCTTAAATACCTTCTATATGCTCTAGTAAACATAATTTATGCTACCGTATGATTGATAAATTACTGAATATCCCCACTGCTTATGAAAAATCTATCCAGACACTTGTTAAATATAATAAAGAATAGTTTATTTAAGAAGAAACACTGCAGTGAGGATTTTGTCATAGAAGAGGTAGACTGTGTTCAGCTTCAAATACAAAAAAAAGAGTAGGGATTCATAGCTATGGAAAGTAATGAGTGAAAAAAATCAGCAAGAGGACAGTTAGGGACAAACAGTTTTAAAGGCGTTGTTGAATGTGGATCATGTTGTTCAGATATTACCTGGAGATAGGACTGGGGACGAGACTGAAGGAGTTTGATTAGATGTAGTAGGTGATCAGATATTAAGGGTGAGGGTCTCTTATCTAGAGAATGTTAGAAGATGTAAGATTGGACATGACACAGATGATGATCCAATATGCAGGGTGGAGACTCTTGTTAACTTGACATACATGTTCTGGATCACTCCTCTCTACAATTTCACAAATGGATGGTGACCGCATTACACTTATATGGCACTTTCAAAAGTGATTTCCTTCCTAACCACTATCTCACTTGCTTCTTTCAGCACTTTAGTAGGCTTTGATAAGGCAAATGATGAAACAATTTTTATAAGGGAAGAAAGTCAGACACACAGACACTTCAGGAATGAATATGTCACAGATGAACTCCTGTACCTTAGAAAAGAAATCCTAGGAACTGAAACATTTCCCACTGGAGGAAGGAGGGAAGATACAAAATTTGGAAAGCTACAGAAACTTGAAAGGCTCATGAAGTTCATGAAATGTAGGAGACTCAGAAGGCCAATTGCCTAAGATTAGCAAATGATTACCAGAGGGTAAGGGGGTGCAGGACTTGCTTTGGTGGGATGGGCTGTAAGTTGGTCAGGGAAACCGTACTATGCATTATATTAGTAAATTGGCACATGTTGTCTAGTAAATTGGCATTCACTGTGTTGCCTTGCCAAGTATGTATGTATGTATGTATGTATGTATGTATGTATGTATGTATGTATATATGTATATATGTATGTATGTATCATCCAAGACCTCTTGTTCAGGCACATGCTGACCTGGTGATCCCACAGGAAAAGAAAAGGAGACCAGCAAAACAGCTAAGAGTACAAATACTGTATCCTTGAGAATAGAAGGATAGTAATCATTAGAGGAAAGGCATGTACCCTTGAACACAGCTGGGTTGTAAACCATAAGTCAGGCACTTTCCCAATGCAAGAGACTCAGGCACTGTTTATCCCATGATATAATAACACCTGCAGTGGGAATGGCTGGTTGAAAGTGTCATCCAGGAGAAGACATTTTGTCTGGGATCCTCTGTATTGGTCCGTGGTCTGGGAGACGACTGCTGGGTGGTTTTAGTGTCTGATCTGGTGCTCTATTGTCTTACTGTTGCTTGTTGTTGTATTTTTTTACCCCTGCTCACTGTAAACTTGCTGAACTTATTCCTTCTAAACCCAAACCACAGCTACTGTGAATCCTTCTCCATATGGAACAAAGCTTCAGGGATGCAGCTTGAGTCTTCACTTATGCTGGGGTGATCTTTAAGGTGATGTCGTTCTCTGAGTCATTCATACTTCTCTAAATGAACTCAAAATCTCATTGGTTTACAGAGCTACAGTTGAGTAGAGGTTTTTTTTTTTCAGTGCCCTTTCTGAGGTGAATAGACAGTTGTTCAAGTCTACCAAGAAATGTCATGCAACACACTCTCAATCTGTTTGAATACTAACTTAGGCCCTTGGGCATCTTATCCCACTATCTCTGTGGTGTTGTTTGGAATTAGCTTAATGACACTTGTACATTATAACCAGTGGATGCTGAGGTTTGTCAGGATTGCTCCATATGTAGGACCAATAGAGAACATATTCAAAAGTTAAGCAGATCTACTTTTCAAATTTCCAGCTTCTGTGAACTGTAAGGTGAAATCAGAAATCATTTTGTGTCTATCCTTCTAATGTGAATTTTTACAGTGATGCCATCATCTGCTTTCTCCGCATACACAGATACAAGATAAGCAGACATTTAAAGGCAACAGCTTGGACCTTGATCCAATGTCACAAAATGCTTTGCAGCCTCCCAATGTAACAGCTGGGAACCAATCATCATTTTCCTTAAAGCTGTGGTAAGTCTTTTCAGGGTTGCTTAGGAAAATTTAGCTTCAGCATAAAACAAACTTCAGAACTAAAAATTTCACTGGACTCAACTTACATGTGTATATGTAAGTGGATGCTCCTATAAAGTAGTATTACAACTTCTACTCAGGATTTCATAGAGAATACAGAAATTACAGGAGACAGGAACAACAGAATACAAATGGAACTTTCATGGCCACTCTAGTTCATCTTTGCGCAGCTCTTGGCTGCCTTGTTTCGGGCATATACTAAGAAATAGTAAAAAGATGAAGTATTCTCACCCTTGTGAGGCTTCTATAGCATATGACACAAGGAACACTTTGAGAATAATTGCGGTGTTTTTTAGATGTATACACTTACTTTATCCTTCCTTCCTTCCTTTTCCTTTTCTTCTTTGCCCCCTTCCTTTTTTTTTTTTCAAGACGTGGTCTCGTGTTATCCACATTAGCCTTATATTGGCCTATAGCTGAGGGTGACCTTAAACTCTTGACCCTCCTGCCTCTGCCTCCAAGTTGCTGGGATTCCAGGCCTGAGCCACCACATCTGGCTCAGAGTTTCCAGTGTAAACTGTAAATTTGTTGGGCAAAACTTAGAGAGTAAAAGAACTTTTCAAAAGGCTGCGTTTCAACTAAAATTCATATTGAGTTGGTTGAGACTTGAAGGAACGTTAAAAGGAGATTGCAGATTTGAGACTGACTTCTTAGTAGGTTTCTATAAAATCCAATTTTGTGTTCCAGTTTTCACATTTATTCCTGTATTCAATAATATCTCACAACAAGTATTTTTAAATTATTCGAGGAACCATTAGATTTCACTCTTTTTAGTGTATTTGCTTATTTTTGTGTGTGTATGTGTATGGGTGCACACATGCCACAGTGGAGTCCAGGTATGGGTCAGGGGACAACATCTAGGAGTTAGTATCTGCCTTTCACTGTGACATTGCTGGAGATTGTGCTCTGGACCTCAGGCTTGGTGACAAGTCTCTTTACTTAGCGAGCCATAACAGCATCAGCACCCCTTCTCCTCCACAAAACACAGAGGACACATGGGCACAAAACAACATGCATTCGCAATTTGTTTCTTCAAGTGAAAGTGCTAACCACTCAGCAGAACTACCTTTCATCTAAGCTCCTGAAGATCTCCAGTGGACAAAGGATAAATGGTATCGACGGCCTAGCTGCTCAGATCAAGGTAGTCTTGTGTTCCTACAGATTTCCTAACCCACAGGATCTTCTCAAACCTGGCAGGCCTTGCACTAAACAGCAGAAGGCAAATACAGTCCTGATGGCCCTGCCCTTGACGACCATGGAGGACCCTGAGGAGTGGCTCTAGGTAGGCAATCAAGCGAATTCTCTGTCATTTTTTGAAATCAATAACTCAAGAAAACCTTATCCTTCTCAAAGATCTCTGATGCAGTTTGACAGCTGTGAGGTTTTGTTAGTTTAAAAAGACAGCCTCACCAAACAAATTTCTGTATAACTTGTTACTATGTTCTAAATAAAGGGTGTTTTAAGATATACAAATGCGAGTTAAGAAGGTGTGTACCTGCAGGTTATAAAGGTCTGAGGACGAATGCAAGCTATCAAATTTCTCTCTCATATTTCTGTTCATAGTCTTAACATTATCAATAAAATGCAGATAAGCTATTAATCTAACCCTGGCAGAGTATTACCACTACCACAGCTGCAAGATCAAGATTTAAAATTCTCTTTTGGTTGTTTTCTAAAGATACTTTTTATTATATAAAAAACACCTGTCACCGTCATTCTGGTATAAATATGCTGCTGTTTATACAATATATGCATCTAAAACTTACGTTTTCACAAACTCAAAATATGAGCCATAGTGAAGGATTCACCTTAAACAGGTCAGATATACTCCTCTCAATTCCCTGGTCCTGAAAATATTTTTCTTCCTAAAGTTAACTTTGTCTTCTGCTCTGTCAACACCTTGCCAGGTCCATGAGACACTGGACAGTTCCACACCACAAATCCTGGACAGGAATAAAGCTAACCAGTTACCCCAGGATGTGACCAACACCCAGCTTTCTCAGATCCCCCAAGGAAGACTTCCACACCCACAAATAAACAGGAAGCAGTCTTGAGAACCCAACATCCCAATCCCCTTAAACTGCCATGCCTAACTCCTGCCTTTTGATTATAAGGGAAAGGTGGGAATGTTGTAAAAGTAAATATGCTGGCCTGGCCTGTCACCTGGGTACCCTGTCTCTTTAAAAGACAGGCCCTGCCCACTCCCAAACTCCCCCCTTTCCCTCTTAGGCAAGGGGATCTCCTGCCACCTCTCCAGCTCTTACTCTCTGTTTGTCCTTCTTCTGGAGAGGCAGCTTCTGCCTCTCTCCCTTCNCCCCATCCCTTCTCCACTTCTTTCTTCTCTTTCTTTCTCTCTTATTCTCCCCGATTGCCACTAAAGTGCTAAATAAACTCTATTCCCAAACTCTCTCCACATGGCATAACTGTCTCCTGCCCACTGCAACCTTGGGTTACCCGCAGCTGCCCCACGTGGGACCGACCTTGGGTCACCTGGGTCAGTCTAGCCCACACTAGACTTCATTATTAATTCTATGACAAATATTTGTTTGCAGTTTTCCCCCTCTATTATTGTAAAGTATTATACTATATGTATGTATGTATGCTACACATTTAAACTTTGTATATGGATGAAGGACACAGGATATAAAATATAGTATTTGTGTTTTTCATGGACTTACACCATTTTAAGCATATCATCTCTTTAATTGTTCACAGAATATTAAATATCCGAAACTGCACCTCTTTGTCTAAAAAGAAACTGAAATTCTCAGTCCTTATTTTGGTATGTGTTTTCTTTATGCTAAAGTGGTAAATATTTAAAGAGAAACTGAATGCATCCATTTTCAAATCCCATGCATTAGCTCAAAAGAAGTGGTATTAATGAGGCATTTGTCTATCATTAAAAGAAGGCCTTTGAATGCAACACACAGCTCCTTGAAGAAACAGACCAACAGGAACCAAAAGGTGCAGATGTCCGTGGGAACACTGACCTGAAAAGTGAAGGTGGAAACAGACTTGGAAAACAGGAAATTTCTGATGTTTCTTGGCAAAGCTCGTCCTCCTGCTCCTTCTGTAAGTGTACTGAGCTCTCGAGCCTTAGAATGCAGTTCTCCAAAGACAGAAATTTGAGTGTCAGAAAGCAGCAAAAATAACAACACAACACTCTCCCTCCCCTCCCTCCGTGAGAAGCAGGGATTAATGCTGTCATTGGTGTCCTCAGAGAAACTGCAAATTCAAATTTGCCAGTCCCTCCTCGGGGCAGAACATTTCCCAGACAAGGAGGGAGGGGTGATTGTGGAGCAAGGAACTGTGGTGTGTGTGCCTGTGCATGAGAGAGGGGGAAGGGAGGGGGGAGAGGGAGAAAGGAAAGAATGTATTCTATGGCTTGGCCTGATGGTAACTGAACTCATCATAGGGTTACACAGAGCTGTCCTGGAAACACAAGGTTCTTTGGTGTGCTAGCTTCCCAAGATTCCCAAGAGACTCTGCTTCATTTTTAGTCGAGAGGAAATCACCTGGTGGCAACACCACCACCAGCATAACAACAGGGAGGAAGAGGGGTCACTGGAAATTCCATTTGCATGAAGCAGGCTGGGAAAGGCTTGGCAAGGAATCCTGGTTGGTGAAAAACAGATCTGGTTCTTATTGTTTTCCCTGTGAGTAAGCAACCGAAGAAATGTGGGTGTGTGCGGCTGGAAAGGAAAACAGAGTTCGGCAAGATGTGTGAATCACTGTTGGTAATTGTAGCAGCAAAGGCATAGGAAGGGATTACTTAGCTGCTAGTATTAAAACAAATAAATACAGTCATCCTTCCATCCTTTAATTAATTGACACCTGAAGCTGTCAAAAGAATGCCGAGGAAGACATTCTGAGGCTTCTGAACACGACCCCCACTGAGACAGGATATTTATCTGCAATCCTTTAAACACATTTACTATAAGGAACCATAAGGGTTATTAGAAACATGGCCTCCCTCCCACTACCTCTCATTAAGCTTCCCAAAGGAATGAATGGAGTGAGCTGGAATTTGTGAAAGTTACAATTTAGCTGATGTTCCAGGCATGGCTTCCTTCAGGGTAGGTCAGCATGAATCAGAGGTTTTGTGGTTTGGACTTTTCAAATAGACAGCCCACAGTGGCTTGTCTTTTGTTTAATTTGTTACCAGATCACACAAGATATTTTTCAACAAGAGTTTCAGAAGAGATCTTGGAAATTCACACACACACAAAACAGCTGAATCATCTAACCCAAACCAGTCTTGACCACATCTGACTGACAATAAATATCAGAGTCCTCTTTCTCTGGAGAAAGGTCTCTTGGAGATTCAGTTTGAAGTCTTGGGACAAAGTGAGTGCTCTCAGGGTGCCCACGAAAGAAGAGCAGGACACTGAGAAACCTGACTTTTTAATCATGAAGGAAAAGTCCAAATACTTTTCGTGTTCTGCATGTTTGGCAAGAGTCAAAGAGTGTAGAGATTCATTTATTAGAAAGGACCGGGTAGCAATGCATCCCTAACAATGGTGACTTTTCAGGATCAGAATATTCCATCCAAACCCTCTGTTCCCTTACCACATTTTTGTCAAGGTACAGGCCAAGCTAGTTTCTCTCTCTCTCTCTCTCTCTCTCTCTCTCTCTCCCTCTCTCTCCCTCTCTCCCTTTCATCTTTCTTCTCTTTTTTCCTTTTTCTTTCTGCTTTCTTTTCTGGGCCTTTTCTTTGGCAGGGGGTGGAGGTGGTACGTGTGTATACACATGTGTGCACATAGTATGTATATGCATGCACGCGTGTGTCTGTGGCCACAGAAGAAACTTGGGTTTAATGTTTCAGATAGCTATGAGCTTGTTTTCATGAGACTCTCCTTGGATCAGAACTCCCCAAAGTAGACTACTGGCTGTAAGCCTCAGGGATCTTCCAGTTTTTGCTGCCTCCACAGCTTATTTATTCATTGGCATAAGTTTTACATGAGTTCTGGAGGTGGAACGCAGTTCAGTCCTGTTAGGAATATTTCCTAATAGGAGCTCCGTGCCGATGCAAAATTCCCAATCAAGCCAAATCAAAACAAACCAAATTAAAAAATATCCAGGTTTAATGGAAGTTCTGCGTTCTTGGGTAGCCAAGGGGGGGCGGCTGAGAAGGGAAACCACGAGTTCCTCTCTCCGGAGCTCACTTAAACACCCTGGGGAAGAGGGGTCCTGACCCCTTCCCTGACCCCAGCCCCAGGGAGCGGTCAGGACCTGGCCTGCTGGGATTTGGAGTCCAGACCAGGCCTGGGGGCTGAGATAGATGTGAGGGGCTGGGACCTAGGCTCCCAACTTGACAAGTCCCTTTACCAACGTAGCTTTCCCTGAGCTTCTCCCCCTTTCCAAGTTTTGTTTTTTCTTTGCAGTCTCTCTTCCCTCCTCCTTCAGTTTTCCTTCCTTTTTTCCCCTTCTCCTCCCTCGCCTCTTTCCCATCTCCCTCCCCTTCATTCTGCTTTGCCCTCTTTTATAACTCAGCCCTGCACTTCATTCTCTAGGTCCCCAAGTCAGGCGAGGCTTCCTGTGACACCACCCTCAGGATAGGGTAGGAAGTAATCGGTTTACTGAGATGTAAGCACACGGACAGTTTGCCTTGCTGATTTTGTATCAGGATTGGCTTTCACACTTCTCCCATCCTCAGTGCAGTCTCCAGGAGGAAGAACTAGAGGCTCACAGCAAGTGATGAGTCAATGGTGTTTTGACACAGTCTGTCTTCAGAGGAGAATCACATTTCATGGAGAGAGGTGTTTCCCTTTTTGAAAATTGCTTGTGAAATGTATGAGTCATTGAGCCACTGCCAACAGCCAAAAGAAGTTCCTGAGAGTCCTGGGCAGACAAACCATGGCTCCTCTAACCTTTCAGAGTCTTGCTGAACCAGCTTTTCCTGCTGAGGGGTCCACTAAGCAGTGAGCATGGAGATGGAAGCTCCCCTCCCTTAATGCGTTCTGTGGCTTAATCTTGGGGGAAAAAAATGGTACCAGTGGACTGGGGCTCAAGGGGATGACACTGCTGTGGTTTGGCTCCAGCCCTCCCCTAATTCTCTGGAAGTGTGGGCTTTCCAGTCTGTGGGGATATTTGAGGAATTTGTCATGTGGTAGATAGAGAAGGTGAGGGATACGTAACAATGGTGTGGATCAAGAAAGACAGGTTCCTACAGCAATGTGCCTGAAGCACGTGTTTCCTCCCTGGCTTTTCAAGGAGAAGTCAGGGGGCAATTTTGAGGTTTCCTTAGTATGACTGGGGATCTTATCTTTGACAAAAGATGTTGCTCCAAATGCGGTCAAGCATCTGCTTTTGGCCCGGTAGTGGGTTTCTATTTGCCAATATGCCAACAAAGACATGTGGGAAATCCTTCAGGGGAGGGAGGTTGGATTGAACGTCAAAATCGCCAGCAGTAAAGAAGTTTCAAGGACTAGAATTTGAGATGACCTGCATTGAACCATATTGCCTATATGAAAGCAGCCTGATTATAGTCAGTTTTCAACTTGCACTTCATCTCTGTGAGAGAGGTTGAAAAGCAACACCAAGGGTCCTGCCACTCTAACTATTTCCCAGTCATGTAGGAAACTTATATTCATTATTTGAAATGCTGGGGATTGAAACTAGGGCCTCACATATGCTAGGTAAGTGATCTACTAGTGAGCTATATCAGCAACCTTATTTACACTTTTTATTTTGAGACAGTCTTATTGAATTGCCCAGAATAGCATTGAAGTCACTCTATAGCCCAGACAAGCCTTAGACTTATAAACCTCAGCCTACCAGGATCTGGGATTACAGATTTAAAACTCCAGGTCCTGGTGAGAAAGATTATTCTGATGACCTCACTGCCTACTGGGGAGTGAAAACTGAAAAATGAGGCTTCTGCGTCCCAGACGAAGTAGGAGATTTCAGCCCCTAGCAACAGATTGTAGACCATATGATGAGACTTTTTTTTCCCTAGGGCAAGGTATGCATTGAATTCTAAAAGGGGATTTTATTTATTTATTTTTAACTAGGAAGGAAAACAAATATTTTTGGAATATGAGTTGTACACGTGTGAAGCTGAAACCAGAGAGTAATTGGCACAGCATTTCAACAGTCTTGTCTCTGAGAGCGAAGTTCAAAGCCACCTGTCACCGCTCTAGGATGTTTCTGATTGACTGAAGCAGTGTCTGTGGAAGCTCTTTCCCTGGTGACAGTCTGCCCTTGCTGCTATTCGTACTATCTCAGAAGTCCCTTGCTACCCTGTCTTCTGCTCACACGAGTCCCGGATGGAAAGTCATTCTGCTCCATTGAAAACTTTTTGAAATTATGTGTTTGTTTAGTCATTTAAAAACGTCCATACATATTTTGCTTGTGGACCGCCTATACTCCCTCAGTGTGTAGAGGGACATGTGGAATCCAGGAAGATTTTCCAGTTATCTATTTCAAGGCAGATCATTCTTTGTGTACGTCAAAGCTGCCATCCTCCCCCAAGATACGCAGCAGGGTTCTTAGTTAAATATGGTTTACTGCACTTCTTTCCAGCCACGGCCGCCGCTGAAAAGAATGCTTTTTCTGTTGTATCCCTAGACCCATGACTCCAGGAAAGTATTTTATCTCTCCTTCTTCCTTTCCCTGCTTCCCTTTCCCCCTTTCCCCTTTATCTTCCTCATCTTTATTTCCTTTCCCTCATTCTTACCTTCCTTGATTTGTTAAGGAAGTTTCACTATGGAGGCTAAGCTGATCTCAGGATCCTCCTGTCTCAACCTCTTTTGTGCTTGGATTACAAGTATACATCATGTACCATTTTTCTATATGGCCACATGGCTTTTCTTCAGTGTAATAGGAGGTGACAATATCTTTAATAGATATGCTTCTTCTCTCTAACCTGAGAGTGTTTAATTCATATTTAAAACTGTATGGTCCCCCTAGAAAACATATTAAACTGACCAGGAGACAAACTTGGACACTGGATGAGAAAGCGTGAGTGTGTGCAGGCGCACTCTCTCTCTCTCTCTCTCTCTCTCTCTCTCACACACACACACACACACAGAAAAAAAAGCAAAAAGAAAAAAACCAACAACAAATAAAATAATAACAAGAAAATACCTCAGCCAGCACTGTTCTACACTGCTCTGCTGGGAACAGGATGGAACAAAGACGTCTGCTTAAAGAAGAGATGAACATGCTTCTTTCCTATGTCAAGGAACAGGAATGCCAAGGGTTGCAAAGTGGAAGAACTGGCGTCATTATGTTGAAATCGTGTCGGTGGCAAACAGAGACTTTCAGTTTGTAGTGAATTTACGCTGTTACCAGGGACGGAAAGAAACAATGAGAGTTTTATGAGATGTGTTTACACACCCAGAACACACATTCAGCTCTGTGAAGCAGCAAGCTGCAGCAAATATTTGACATCCAGTTAGGATCCTCAAAATAGTTACCTTCCCAGTGGGTCAGCAAGTTCTGAATGTTTCCCAGTCTTTCCAGGTACCGAGAGCCATAAATCCATATTTAATTAGCTTTGAATGAAATGTTAAAGATGATAGGCTCTTTGTGCTAAAAATGAAACCAAAGTGGGTCTAAGTTGATTTATGTCTAATTCAGAGTTGTAGTTTAATTAAAGTTTCGTACTGAATTTTAAACATCTTCCTGGCAGAGCCCTTTCCATGATATTCAAATGTGGAGCCTTCTAGCTAAGGAGCCTCCGTGTTCTGTCTTTGTCACCCTCCGTCCTTCTTATGTTTATGGAGTCATCTCAACATTTCTAACTGGCTTCTTTCCCATTAAATCATTGATTTCTCAGTGACTTAAATAATGAAGCTCAAGTATAATATGTGTGCTTTTTTTGCTTAATGGATATCTTATTTTTGAATTTTGTCTGTCTTTTTCATTTCATTTTCATATGTGGGAAGGGATATGTTATGTTCTGAGTTTAAGTTTAGGGGGTGGAAGAGATGATATAACAAATGAAAAATTAAAGAAAATGAGTTTTAAAATTGCGGTAGGAGGTGAAATTAAGATAGCAACAGGAAAGTGAAATTTAAATAGCATATGTAAAAACTTCAAATTTACCATGAAAACCTTCATAGATATGGAACTTTTACATGGAAAAATATTTACATAAAATACTTCTTCTATCACCCTCTATTTCCCACACTAAAAAAAGAGTTAAATTATGATTCTATTTGTAAAAAAATTTTTAAAAATCAACCTATAAAAAGAAAAATAGTTACAAAAGCAATTGAATGGATTGATTTTATTTATTCAGTCTTTGTTTTCTTTATGTATGTCTACATGCACATATACTACTTAGATTATTTTATACATAGCATGTATATTTATGCATTAGATGATAGACAGACAACAGACAAACAGACAGATAGACAGATGACAGATGATTTTGTTGTTTCTCATTGTTAGAGTAATGTTATCATTTAAACCTTGAGTTAACCCCCTAAAACCTGGTTGCACTTTGATGCTATCATTGTAGAGTTTTGTGAAGCCAGGCCTGATGGAAGGTCAGCAGATTCAGTTTCAAAATAATGGCCTTGAAAGACATGATGGCAACCTATTCATTCTTTTCTCTCCTTTGCATTCTGGCTAAACTGTTTGTAGCTGTAAGACGTGGCCACAGAGTTCCTGCTATGATGTATTTTCTCACAACAGGTCTACAAGCAACTCTCCCAACTAAGCATGGGTTGGAATAAAAAAACAAAAACTGTGGACTAGAATGTATCTTTTCAGTGTATGGGTTTATTAGGTCAGTTATTAGTGACAGTGGTGGAAGGTTCCCAACCTGTGGATGCGACCTCCTCGGGAGTCACATATCAGATAATGTGCATATAAGTTATGTACATTCCAATATCAGTATGGTTATGAAAAAGCAATGAAATAATTTTGTAGCTGGGAGTCACCACAACATGAGGAACTGTATTAAAGGGTCACAGTACTAGGAAGGTTTAGTGCATAAGTATAATCTCTCCTGTGACTTCTGTATCTTAACCAGAAGGGAAATCCCCAACTACTCTTTAAAAAGATTTTTATTTTATGTGTATGAGTGTTTGCCTTCATGTACGTCTATGTGCCATGTGCATGCCTGCTGTCCACAGAGACCAGAAGAAAAAATCTCAGCTTCCCTGGAACTGATGCTACAGACAGTTGTGAGCAGTCGTGTGGGTTCTGGGACTGAAAATGAGTTCTCTGCAAGGCAAGCAAGTGCTCCCAATTGCTGAGCCATCTTTCCAGAGCTCCCAGAGAATTTTTAATTGATTTTTATTGAGCTCTACATTTTTCTCTGCTCCCCTTTCTGCCTTTCCCCTTCCCCTTCAACCCTCTCCCAAGGTCCCCATGCTCCCAATGTACTCAGAAGATCTTGTCTTTTTCTACTACCCATGTAGATTAGAAGACTTTTAACACGTCATTTTAATTATGTCTCCATTTATGTAGTTGCTTCCTTATTAATTTCTCCAGTCATTTATTTTTGGTTTGTTGATAGTCTCACTATGTAGTCCTCTCCTTTGTGGCACTCCTCCTGCCTAAGCTTCTTGAGGGCTGGAACTACAGGTGTGTATAACCATACCTGGCCAACATCTCTTTTTTATGAAATCAGGGTCAGCGAGATGACTCAGGGAGAAAAAGCACTTGCAGAGACATCTAGTAACCTGACGTTGATCCTCAGAACCCATGTGATCCTTAGGCCAGATGTGGTGGCATAAATCTGTAGTCCCAAAATTTTTATGGCAAGATAAGAGGTGGAGATAGGAGGGTAAGCCAGAAGCTTGTAGGCCAGAGTTCTGAGGTACACAGTGCAGCAGCAGAAAAGAGAGGGACCCTGCCTCAAAACAAGGGACCGTGAAAGAACTGACTACCAGAACGTTGTCATCTGAGCTACACAAGCTGTAGCATGTATGTGCCCCTGTTAACACAAAAGTAACAACAGTTTCTACGGAGGGGGATGTGGGGTTTGAAGACCATAGGGAGTCTGTGTCAACCCCTCAGTGTTTGCTTCAGACATTTCAGCTTATGGTGTGAATGCACTCCCCAGAAATGAATGACCCACTTAGACTGTTATTCCTAATAGTATGTGGGCTGATTTCTTTTACCTGTGTCTGTTTATATGTTGCAAAGACTGCTTACATTTGCTTTATGCATAAATTCCAAGAGCAAGTGAAATAATTCACTAACATCTATAAATAATATATTATTTAGTGTGTGTGTGTGTGTGTGTGTGTGTGTGTGTGTGGCATGTGTGGTGTGAGTATCTGTATACATAAGTGCGTGTATCTGTGGAGACCCCAAGAAAAAGCTATGGATCCCTCTAGAGCTGGAGTTTCCAGTGGTTGCGAGTTGCCTGATGTGTGCTAGGAACTGAATTAAGATCCCCTGTAAGAGCAGTATAAGCTCTGATTCACACAGCTGTCTCTTTAGCACCTATAAATAATATTTTAATGCAATTTAAAAATAATCTTAATACAATAAACAACACCTCAAAATGTTAACTGAAGACCGCATCATTATTCTATTTTGTCGCTGGCTCAGGAAAATATATACATCAAAAAATACACTGCTCTGTATTCTATTTCTATATGATCTCTAATATCTAATATTAATCTCTCTATATTTCTTTGTATTTACCTCACTTTGCTTGTGTATGCACTGTGTGCAGAAGGCTCCTCTTTCACCTTTATTAGTTTTAGTCTTATTAGCTATGGGACCTTACCTAGTTTTTCTCTTCTCCATCGTTCCATCTCTAACATGACTATAAAATCGCTGCTTACACAAGATTATTGGAATGATTCATTTAACTTATACATTTTAAACATATATGACAATGTCATGTAAAAAATGTTAGTATTGAGCCAGCAAGATTGCACAGTATGCAAAACTTCTTGCTACCATGCTTGACAACCTCAGTTTGAGTCTCACGATCCATAAGGTAGAAGACAAGAACTGACTCCAGAAAGCTGTCTTCTGCCCTCCAGATGTGGGGCACATCTGTGCTCCCCCACCACAATAAACAAATAAATATAATAAAGCAGTTGGTAATGGTAGTCCTATAAAATGTTGATTTTTTATCATTAGTATTTCATTGTTGTTTGTATTTATGATACTATTTTTTTTTACGGTGATTAAAAGCAATGTTTTGTCAGCCATTTTAGTGTTTGGAATGAGGGAACTCACACCATCATATACCCTTTGAGTACGACCCTTAATTAGCATTCTTTAACTCCTGCAGCAACTGCATTATAAGGTATCTATTTCTTGATTTGATTAGCATTTTCTCAAATGCTTGAGGTGAGACAGCAGAATAAAAGAATTACCTCTAAGGACAAAGAGAACATTGCCCACTGTTTAGCCCCTGAGCTTCAGACCTTTGGAGAATCAACTAAACTATGAAATGGAAAGACTTGGAAAAGTAGCCCCTAGAGTGAGCATTGACCTCAAAAAAATTCTACTATTCCTTTTAGGCTAAGCATTAAATTATATACTAAGTTCTCTTTTCAAATGCCAAAATCTTCACTATCTTATCAAAACAATTTAAGTCAGTGGTTCTCAACCTTCCTAATGGTGAGACACTCTAACACAGTTCTTCATGTTGGGGCGACCCCCAAACAAAAAGTTATTCAGTTACTACTTCATAACTGTAATTTTGCTACTGTTATGAATTGTAATGTAAATATAACATATGCAGGATATCTGATATGTGACCTCCAAAGGGGCTGCAAAGCCCAGATTGAGAACTACTGATTTCAGTAGACCAGAGATGGTGAAGAGCGAGTGAAGGACAGCTCAGGTCTTAAAGGGACAGTTCCCTAACTTGGATGAAACATGCATTAAATCTAGCAGTGCACTGGAATCTGGATACACAATGAAAGCACCAATGAAGTCTGTGGTAGTTAGAATATCAAACAACCTAGAGTCATCCATGAAGAGTCCGAATGCGATGCTGTCTTGGGTTGAACAGTGGTCATATCTGTCAGGGATTGTTTTAAATTAAATAATGTAAGAAGACCTAGCCCATTGTGGATGGCACCATTCCCTAGTCATGTGGTCCTGCATGGCATGATCATGCCAGCCAGCATGCAAGTGAACAGGTTGCATGTGTCCATTTATTATTTTTGATCCTCTTTCCTTTGTTTACTGAGGCATATTTCTCTATTACTTAGATTTTTTTTCACTTTTATTCTTAACCTCTCTCTTCTCAATAGATCTAGGGAATCATCTGGAATCAGACTCCTGCTTTTTCCTATCACACTGCATAGAAAGTCTTCTTTAGAAAACATATGCAGAAGTGGAGACCAGAGGAATACATGCGGAAGTCACCTTTCTTTTACTATCGTGTGGGTCCCAGGGATTGAATTCAGGTTAACAGACTCAGTGGCAAATGCCTTTACCCACTGATGTATCTCTCTGGCCCTCACAAGTGTTTCCCAGGCTGGGACTGAACATTTCTTACAGCACCATCTACTGCATTTAAGACAGTGTCGCATGTGGAGCAACACAGAAATGTCAGAGAAAGAAGGAAAACAGAAGATGTAAATGAGACATGTGGAATATAAAATACAAGAAGTCACACTTGACAGAGTTGATAGAATCTTGCTGGGGTGGCAGCTTCTTGATTACTTTATTAAGACTTATAGAATACAGAGAAAAGCCACTGATTCCAACCTGTTATGTGATTTCTGGAATATATAGTCAAAGAGCCTGTTTGCCAGCCAATGACCCAAAAGAAACAATGAAATATACGTACAGCATGACTTTGGTTTTTTGGGGTTTTTTTGCAGTCTAGACTCTACTCTAACCAGAAAAGTTCATAATTTCAAGAGTAGGGCTTGAGCATATTCAGATGAAAGGTCAAGTGCAATTGGTTATAACTGGTCACATAATCTAGAAAGTGAACCTCCAGGTGCTAGTGCATGTATTATAATATGTACTATATACATTTATAATGTGTTCTACAGTGACAGTTGTTTAGCAGGTAACTCCCAAACATGAATTTTCATTTTGAAGATAAAATCCAAGCTCTGTTCTGCTTTATCTTCCATATGAAGCAACAGGGACTACAAATAAGTTGAGTTTGGGTATAAGCATTTCCCAGTGACCTATCCATTATTACAAAATTACAGAAAATGCTTCTTGAATTAAACTAGATTCCCATCCATCCTCATCAGGCAGCTATTGACCAAAGCCTAAGTGTTTAAATCAGTGGGCAAAGCAGGATGTCCAGAGTCTTTTACAAAGCTGATATATTAATTAGGTTGCTTATTTTTTCTTAGTGCCTGAGGCTAGAAATCCAAGATCAGGATGTGAGCAGGAATGGTTTTTCTTGACTTGTATATGTCCATATTTTACTTTGTTATCACATGGGCTTCCTTCTGTGAATGTGTCTTATTCTCCTTTATAAAATTTAAATTTATTTTTGTGTGCTAGGTGAAGCTGATGTATGTGTGCCATGGTGTGCATGTGGAGGTCAGAGGACACCATGAGAATACTAATTCTCTCTTTCCACCATGTGGGCTCCAGGGATGGTACTTGAGTTACAGCTTGGCAGCAAATGCTTTTCCCTATGATCCCTTTTGCTGGCGCCTAAGGCCCTCTTCTTGTAAGGCTATCCATTACACAATGTTAGAGCCCACCCTAACAACCCATTTTTTTTTATAGTCACTTCTGTTAAGGTCCTGTCTCCAAATAGGGTCACCTTCTCAGCCCATAAGAATTTGATTTTCGCTGGGCAGTGGTGCCACACGCCTTTAATCCAGCACTCAGGAGGCAGAGGCAGGCAGATCTCTGTGAGTTCAAGACCAGCCTGGTCAGGACAGGCTCCAAAGCTACAGAGAAACTCTGTCTCAAAAAAAAAATGATTTTCAACTTATGAATGTTGAGGAATGGATAAAATTCAGTCCATAACTTGTATGTAAAACAACAGAATAAATAAGTGGAAATGTTTGTAATGACAGAGTTATAGGCATTTGTGTACATTGCTTGAAATGGTTCTTAGACTACAAAGGGAATATTTTAGGGGTGGAAATGAGAGGCATCCTGTGGCAGTTCAGACCAAAGCGATTTTATCCTTCATCCTATCTTCTTTGACAGAGTTTGGCATAAGACACAAACAGAGAACCTCTCATTTCCCAAGTTGTATTGGAGAACAGTGATCTATCGGTCCCCAGTGTCTGTGAAGAAGAGCAAGGATGAATAAGACAAAAGGCAATAGATGTACCCGCTACTCTTCAAAGACAGCATTATCAGGCAGTGTGTGATTTGATTGTTCGCTGAGTCATGGCTGGGGCGGCAAAGAATGGGGAGAGTTTTGTGGCCCTTATTGTCACCTACATCATATTCTCTATCAAGAATCATCTTGAAAGGTATGCTCACATCTTGTCTGTGTAATTTTGCAACCTGTAGCAACCTGCTTCTGTTTTGCATAAAGTTTGTAATCAGACCATCATGCCCACAAACTAGAAAAGCCTGCCGTGAATTACTATGTGTGGTTGACAAAACAAAGAACTGATAGCAGAGATATCTTATGAAAGCATCACAGTGTGTGCTTAAGATCATTTGTATCATTATATAGTAAAGAGGGAAGAAAACTTTCAGTAGACTTTTCTTCCGACTCTGAGTGTTGTGACACCTTTACAACAACAACAACAAAAATCACCCCACGTAATCAAGGACAGTGGACAGAACTACGTTGTAATTTTTCTGTGCTCCATTAAGTAAACAAATGAGTCAGTCCGTGCACAGGGAAACAAGATCTTATGGTACTTAAGGGTGGTGCATTAACCTACATCATTTGTTTTTGCATTCCTTACCACCGTCCCAGAGGTTCTCATGGCAAAGAGACTGAAGGTAAGAGTTGAGTTTGATCCAGCAGCTCAAAAATTGTTTGGGTCATTTACCATGGGCAAGTCAGATAGTCCTATGAGGGACATGGTGGCTTTTAAGCAACTAATTATGAGTGTAAGAACAATCATTGTGAAGAATTAAGAAGATAAAGGTGGTAGCTCAGCAGTAGAACACTTGACCAGCATGTTTCAGGGCCCGTGTTCAATCCCCAATATTACAGAACCAACTAATATTTGTTTTCATATTTTTAAATAGGCTGGTGGTGTTACTTTGTGTGTGCGTTCATACACGTCTCTGTGTTTATGTGCCTGTGTGAATGTGTGTGCATATGTCTCCGTGTGTGTGACTGGTTTGGACCAGGAAGCTGTGAAACCATGCAACTAGCTGTTACTGCCATGCTGTTTGAAGGAAGTCCTTTTCTCATACAGGCAAGAAAGAAATGAAACATCTTGAGTATCATGACCCCTCTAACGAAAACTTCTAGAAGGATCTCAAAGTAGAGCTGACTTCCTTTACAACACCTCTGTAAGCAGAACAGAAATATCACCAACTCAGCTTCTGGGTCCAATTTGTTCCAAACCGCTGGTCCTTGTCTCCCTGGTCTATGGATATGCAGAACTGGGAACATGGGACAGAAGTGACTTCCCAGGTGAGAAGAAAACTGTACCAGATGTGCTCCACAGGTGCAGTCTGGTATTCTGCTTTCTCTATTGAGAAAGAATTCCTCCCATGCCCCATAGACCTTATATTCCTTTTTCCTTTCTGCACACGCCATCATTGGAGCACATGATTAAATGATTGAAGCTAATTAAGCATGGCCCACTGATGTCAGACCATCATTTCATTGGCTCCTCATCACAGAATGACACTGCTCTCACTCCAAACCCTGAGTTTGAAACTCATTGGTTTCCTCTTGCACTCAATTCCCGGTCAGGTAAAATCTAAGAATTGCTGATGGTACTGTAAGAACCTGGTAGAAATTCAGTGGTTGTGGAGTCTCCTTCCCTCCCTCTTTCACTCTGTACTTCATTGCTTTGGGTGTTATGACATTAACAGAGAGTTCTTGAGCCGGGACAGGGAAACCCACTGTAGACATACTAACTCCCAACCCCACCACCCTTGGGTGTGTGTGTATTTGTAGAGGGGGGTGTATACGGCAAGGGACAACCTCAGGTATCATGGCGCAAGTGACGTTCATATTTTATTTTCTTTTGAAACATAGTCTTACAGTGTTCTATAATTCCAGCCTCTACCTCCCCATGATTACAAACGGGTGTCACCACACACTCAGCTTTTTCATGGAAGTTCTGGGAATCAAACATAGGCCTCTGTGCTTGCAAGGCAAGCAGCTTATCAACTGAGCCATCTCCCCAGCCCCATGGATTTGCTTTGTGAGAGTATAACCACACTGAGGTTGCTGAGCAAGTTTTATAATAAACTTTTAATCCACGAGGATTCAAGGGGGACTGATGTGTTCAGGAACTGCCCTGAGCAATGAGTTTATGCAAATTATCCCATGGGAGGCCCTGCAGGATCTGATGGGGCCAGTAACTGCAGTGTCAACCTGGCAATTTCAGAGATACAATTTGTGGAATGCAGGCTTTCCTCCTCCTCTTTTAAACTACCAAGCAATAAACAGTCATTTTTGATAATTGCCAAAGAAGGGCCATCATTGGGGAGTCATGGGGTATGAGACTGTTGTCGCTGTGTCTCAATGAGGGCACTTGGCTGAGATTCTTTTTTTTTTTCTCAGCCAGTATTTCTGCATCTCTCGTATATGATTCTCCTCCACCATTGCTCACAGTGTCTCTGTGGCTCCAAAGCCACCTTCTGGGCTCTATATTTTAAAGGAAGAACAATGTCTATTTTTGTTTCTTCTCTTCCTCTCACACCCAGTTTAATGTGATGCCACAAATATGGCTAGCTGTTTGGAATAATTTGCAGAATTTAACATTACAGGCAAGCTCCATCCTTGCAGTGTGTATTTTGAGTATTTTCTCATGAGTGTCAAGATTTTATTCATTACAGTATGCTCATGATACTTCTCCATGCTTTATTTTGGGCATGATAAAATCTGTAGCAATTAGTTTCTCACAAGTCTATTTTGTGCTGAAGAATCTGTTATTTGCTCCTTGGGTGGTTTCTTTGATTCTACCTTTACCACGACTGTCTTTACGCCCAGACTGATGCTCTCTCTGTGGGTTTGGCAGCTCTCCTCTGGCTTCTGGCTTCTAGGCTCTGCTCAGCCTTTTCAAATGCAACTTGGTAAGATGTCAAGTACAAATTAAGATGAAGCTATAGGTTGGTGAACTTTAAACATGAGTTAATGTTTTTTTAAAGTGCTTATACTAACAGGAAATGAGATAATGTATGCACGAAGATAATGTGAATAACGCAATTCATATTTTAATCTTGTCTAAATGTATGTATTATTTCTGTCACAGGAACCAGAAAGAGAATAGAAGTCAGTTATTTGGGACCCTTTACGTAGATCATAGTTGATCTGGAAGGGATAATTCAATTGCAGCTTTGTGCTGATTAACAATGGGATATGATCTGAGAGATAATCCATTAGGTGGCTTCATTGTGTGAACAATATGGTGTCCTTATAAAAACTCAAATGATGCAGGTCATTCCTTCTGTGCAACATCTTGATACAGCCAAGTAGGAGGAAACAGGAGACCTTAAATTTGTTTCTGCAACAAAAAGAAAACTCTTTTACAATAAAGTTTATATATATTTATATGCATATTGTATATATAATTAGAAGAAATACACTTTTGAAAAGAGTTGTTTTGTTTTTAATTATATGTATATGTGGGGCATGTACATGTGAATGTCGGTACCTAGGGAAATCAGAGGGGGCATCAGATCATCTGGAGCTAGCGTCATAGGCAGCTATGTGCTATCTACATGAACGCTGGGGACTGAACTCAAGTCTTCCACAAGAGGCGTGCCTCTTAAGATACATCGCGAGAGGGACCCATTGAATTCACTTGAAAAAATGACTAGAAGTATAGTACAGCAAATAAATGAGCCACAAACCTCATCATTTATTATCATTATCTCGCACATACCATACATACTTGTGGAAGCTAGACTTTCATACAACTGGGAGAAACGCAAATTATTGACATAGTCATGGTTAATGAGATTGGCAGCTGCGGAGAAATACCTGACACAGACACCTTAAAGAAAGATTTATTGTGGCTCATGGTTGCTGCGGCTTCTAGGTACAGGCTGTGTTGGTTCTGACCCATAGCAGCATGGGGGCAAGAGGATGTGGCAGAGGCTACTCCTTTCATGGCAGATAAGAAGCAAAGAGGAAAGGAAGGGGTAGGGGACCAAGTAAAATCTTCAAATATACTCACGCAGTGCCCTTCTTCCTAGCAAAATTAAACCTTCTAATATTTCCAGTACCTCTCCAACTAGAGTCACCAGTAGGAAAACAAATTATTAATACATGTGCTATTGATGATGGAGGAGAGTACTTCTTATCTAAGCTGTACCAACATTAAGATAGCTATGATGTTTCAAGGGAGTCTAATCTTATGGGCCACTGCTTTATAGGTACTCTAAAAGTATCTGCTCACTCTGAGATATGGGGGGACATTTTCACACACCCTCAATTCTTTGAGTTCTTACTCCTGTGTAAGACACATCCTATTTATTTCTGTGCTGTTTCGCGGTCTTTATAGTCTTAACGTTTTTCAGGAGATACTCCCAAGCATGGGGATGAGGTTCAGTGACCACCTACTCAGCAGCAGGTAACCACAGCCACCTGTCAGGTCAGTTTCTCCGTGAGTGTCATGCCCTTTCACACAGCAAAGCCAACCACCCAGGGGGCTGTAACTGACACTGACCTGGAAAGAGCACAAGAAGCACTGGATTCTGACCAGCAAAGCTTTAGTGACCGATTGTACCCAACACCAGCCACTTAACAAATCCTCTGTGCTTGATCCCTTTCAGCTGAGATGCTTTTACATGAATTAATTAACTGGTAGGAGAAATGAACCCAAAGTATTGAGCATACAGAGTAGTTTTGTATCATTGATCCATTTTTTTTTTTGCATTGTATTTTGTGATAGGGTCTCACTGAGTTTTCTTGACTAGATTCTCTTAGAACCTGTCAAAGTCCCTCCTCAGACTCCTGAGGAGCTGAGATTATGGCCTATATGACAAGTCCTGGTGAGAGGCCATTAATTTTTAATTCTGACCACGTGTTATGTTATATAACCTTAGCCCCAAAATATTGCTGCTTTAGTTATTCACAACTGTTCATTAGGATTTTAATTGGTAAAAATGCAGTGTTAACAAGTATTAGAACTTGGCTCTTGCAGCATCTGGGATCAAGTTTTAGATGAGCTAAGGGTAATTTTGGGCTTTGTCGTGGCATCTGTGGGCCATTATTTTTAGTATCAATGTCTTTACCCTCTGGAGGCAACTTGGATCTTGTAAAATCACAGTAGCTGTCATCATAAAATATATTTTCTAGGGAAAGATGTTAGAGATAGCCAATGCTGCATTAAGTTCTAGTTTCTAATCTGATACTTGAAGAAACATTGCTCCACTAACATTTTCTATTAGGAAAATATTTCACAGAGTTGTTGAATTCAAACAAATAATATCTCTTTGTCTTAAATGTCTGTATCACAGTGATATCAAATGTCTCTCTGAGAACATTATAAATACAACAATACAAACAATACTTCCTTAACATACAGAAGGCATTTGTGTCAGGAGCTTGCTTTATATATTTATTTTTGTTATTACTATTTTTGTGTATACTTTCATGTTTCTGATGAAATACATTTTCATTATCATTTCTAGGCAATGGGGTATTTATTTAATGTTCTTTTTTTCTTGTATATATATATATATGGGTCGTTGCATGTTTATATATGTGTTTGCTAGCATGCTTTTGTGTAGAAGTGTGTGGAAGTCTGAAGTTCATTTCAGGTGTCTTTTCTGATTGCTCTCTTCCCTTATAAACTGAGGCAAGGTCTCTCGATAAACCGAGAACTCACTGAGTCCAGCTAGCCTAGCTAACAGCTTCCTTCAGGGATCCTCTGTGTCTCTCTCCCACGAGTAGGGATTACTGACATACTGCCAGGCCTATTGGACCTCAGATATGTTTGCTGAGGATCAGAACTGGAGCAGTCTTGGAGCAGCAAGCACTTTACCTGGGGAGCTATCTTCCTTCCCCTTAGTGAGGGGGGGTTCCTGAATGAAGTTGTAATTTCATGGCAATGAGGTTTGGAAGTTCTTTGTGCTCTGAAATAACTCTGTTCATGGGTTTTGTTTTTCAAGACAAAGAGGAGATGAGCAGATGGAAAAATGAAAACAAAATATAAAGCACATCAGCAACCACAAAGTTGGGCTGCCCTGGATGATGTGTGAGTGTACAAACTTGAAGGTGCTGATGCCTAGGTACTGTGCTTCCCAAGCAGTCGCAGAAACAGTGGGTGGCAGGTGCTTCTGTAATTAGGCAGCACTGTCCTGCATTGGTCCTATTCCACCTAATCTGTCTGGAGAAGGTTCTGCCAGTTAACTGGGCAAGGAGGAAACTCTCCCTTGAACCATTCACTATGTGAGAATGTTGCCCACCATTTCATAATGTGATCGAAGCCTGGTTTATCCAGGTGAAGGTTTTCATGGTGTGTGCATTTTTACCGCTTACATATTTAAACAAAGGTTTGCTGCACTTTAGAAAAATAAAACAACAGAAAGAAAAACCCAAAGCCAAAGCAATTCCCACTGTCTAGGACCCATGCTTGTGCCAGCTTAACACTGTCAGTTTGAAAAGACATGGTCCGAAAAGAGGGCAGCCCAGGGATGGTCAGCAGGCTTCAAGAGATGCTCAGAGTCCACAGTCTCCATGGCAACAGAAGGCTTATTTTTCCTCGGTGGTATTTCACATCACTTTGGATTTGTAAGATTGGGCTGCGGATTAGATCCTTAAAGATCCCTGCCTTGTGTCTTGATCAGCCTTTTCTGTTTAAGGTAAAGCAAAGCATTATTCCTCATATTAACACAAAGAATGGAATCCTTGAGATGTCCATACTGCTAGGTGGACTGAGACGATCAAAACTGTTGACAAAGGGAACAAACTAAAAATGCAGAAGTATGGTGAAGTCTGATTTAAAAGGTGGATACTGGGGGCGGAATGGGACTCTACCCCCACAAGCAAAATCTCTTCTATGAAATGATGAAGAAGGCTGACAGAATAAGTTCTAGCCCCATGTAGACAGATATACAAGGAACCTAGTGCTATGTAACACTAGTCCTACGATGACTAGGTGATGGATAATGGATCTGGGGCAGGAAGATTACTATGCAACACCCGTATTATAACTAAGCAGACTTGGCTTTTCCAGTCTGCTATCTAGGCAGGACTTAATAGCTAGGCAATTGATCTTAAAAGATTTGATTAGAATAAATGGGAAGGGTGGGACATTGAAATTGGCAGGGAGATTGAAAAGATCACCAAAACACAAGAGCAATTGTGCTGGAACCTGAAGAGCTGTGTAGGTGGCTAAAACCAGAATAACTGCATTGCTTATAGCTTTAAGAAAGGCAGCAGTGGCTTTAATGGCTTGGGATTGGGAAAAACAGAAAAAAGTAAGTCTCACTACTTGGAACTTCATGATAAACTTAAAGATGATTTAAGCATAAAATTGATCCACTTCCAGGCAGCATTCTGGACCCAAGTTGGTTCTAAACTCAGTGTACATACATATACACGTGGCATGTGCAGGACACATATCCTGAGGAAAAGGGTAACATACAGGGACAACTTAATTGACTGTTGTGGGCAGGATTTTAATTTGTAGACAGGGCATTAAACAATGAGGTATTTAGCATGTATGAACATGGATTATAATTGGTTGAGATTTAGTTATTTGCTAGAGAGTTGAGAATGGTAGTGTTGATTGTCAACTTGGATGACTCTGGAGCAACTGAGAGACATGTATCTGTGAGGGCACTTCCAGAAAAAGTGGACCAAGACCCACCCCTAGACTAGGCAAGCCCAGTGGCAAACCTGTGCTGTTTGTCCTGCCCGTGTTTGCTTCCTGCTGCTGTGTCTATCCTGTCGCTGCTGCCGCCATGGCTGCCATGCT
>LOEQ01004794.1:49940-69340 GCA_001685075.1 Bramus lutescens | reverse complement strand
AAGTAGTTTTACATCTCTGACTACTTCTGTGTAAGAAAAATATTGGTATTAGCACGAAGTCTACAACTCCAATTTCTTTGAGAGAAGTACCAGCATTGGTGAAAGAGCCAATATAGAGCATGAAGGTGCACAGCTGCTCTACAGGTACAAAAAGCAATGCAGCCAGAAGTCTACTGACTCTTGAAGCTCCCAAGGGGAGGTTTTCTGAGATACTGATGCCCTGCTTAGTGTCTTAATTGTTTATGTTAAAATTATGCTTCTAATGTAGGTAGATATAAACTGTCCAGAAAGGGGGATGTTACAAAGCTAATTTTTATCCCAGATCTTATATTAATAAATAATAATCTTTACTTAATAGAACCCGGTTTTAGTGTGATTATTTTGGCTTTAAAATCATATAAAGTTTTCCTCAATTTTTATGGTGAGTTGATCCCAGAATTGTAGAAACCAAAATCTGAAGATGCTCAAGTGTCTTATAAAATGACGCAGCATTTCAGTATACTCTATATGCATCCTTCCCTATGCTTATATTATCTTCAGATTGGTGATGGCTTCTAAAAATGAAAATGACAAATCATTGAGTATTTCCCACTGTCTATACAAAGAAAATATCTGTAAATGTTCAGTACAAACACAGCTTTGTTTTTCTTAGTTTTGATCTATGTTTCATGAATTTACAGACAGAATCATCTATTACAGAGAGTCTAATACATTTCTCTGAAAGATTTCAATGTGCTTTTGCTGCAGTTAGGGGAATATAAGTCTCTTGCTGACAGGAGTCTGAGTTTAAGGGTCTGGAGGATGCAAGATACAACTAACTAATTCTTGTGCTAATGATTGCCCTCGCCAGTCCCTGATGCTTCCATTTATTTCAATTGAGTTTTGAGAGGTTAGAAATATGAAAGTAGAGACAACAACGGCAAGAGACATTTATTATGCAGACGTTTTTAAAGGAAAAGCAGTAGCACTTTGTTTCTTTGACCTATGACAATTTCAAGGAAGATGCCCTATGAACTGGTATTCAGAACATAGGTGATCTGGGCCCTCTTTAGTTCAAGGATAGTTTAATCACCATTGGTCAGGGCAAAACTCTGCTAAACACAGCAGTCAAACTAATTCCTGCTGTCCTGTTTGGGGATTCCTGACTTTTCCTCTTGGGTCAGTCTTACGGGAACTGGATTTGTTTTGGTGTTTTCTTTAGCAAGTACATTTAAAAGTCAGAAACATTTACATTGTAAGAAATGAAAGACTGTTCACTAATGGCTAATGTCATAGAGGTAATCATGTAAATTTTCTTACTTTTTCATGTTCTCACCATTTTAAATAGTTCACAGAATAAAGAGGGCTTTTTGAGTGGTTTGCCAGCAAGCTAGACACCAGGATAAAGGACAGCAGAGATGCATTATAATTTCTCCTGGGAGCTCAGGTTGTTTTACCAATCTACAGCTAGAAACCTGGGAGAAATCATTGACAAAATCTTTAAACAGGTTAACAGACATTCTACAATTTGGTGTGGATATTTATTTGAATTTCTCTTGGTGGCCTTTGTGAGCTTGGTTCTCCTTTATATGTTGTATCCAAAGAACCTCTCTGCTGTTCAATTCTATGTTGCTTACTTCACAGAACTCCACATTGCCACAGAATTTAGAGGCAAGAAACTCAACAGGAATTAAAAGAATAATATAGAATCCCATTCCCTGTATGTCACACCCTTTACAGCCACCTGGTGTGCACTCTTAAAAGGTATCGAGTCCCTTTTCATGCTACAGAGACAGTGAAAATCATAACAGGTGATATTTCAACAGCAACTGTGTGGGAAAACTTATTGCTTCCTCCACTTTGCGGCTCTGCTACATTATCAAAAAGTACAAGTGAAAAATCAAAGCCAGATGACTGTCTTCTCTAGAAAGGGCTAATAATTCTTTATGATTAATATGATGAAGGGATTTTCTGATATTCAACCTTCACCTAATGATTTACTTGTCCATTTATTTAAGATTATAGTGGAATACCGGCTTAGCCAGCCACTGTGTTAACGGGTGCTCTGTGACAATGACTAAAGCAATTCTCTCCCTTTGATGCCTTGCTTACATGTACTACAGCATGAAGTCCTGCCTTTGTGACCCTGTTCACAATACCTCCCTCTTTATTTCCCCAACATACTATTACCATCATCCTTGCTTTTATTCTTCTTAGTTTGTATTAATACCTAAAATATGGTACATTACTTATTTACTGTTTTCCTTCCTCATCACAATGTAAACTTCATGATATCATAGATTTCTGTGTGCCTGATTGTGTATATATGTGAATCCAAAACCTGCAAGACTGTTATCAAATACTTATTTAGCCAGTGAATTAATACATATAACAATTAAAGGCAAAAACACAACTATAGAATAATACTGAAGACTTTTATTTTTTAAAGTTTGATTCACTCATTAATATCTACTCTATTTAGTTTCTCAACTTCCTCCACATCTTATCATCTCTTCTCCAAAGGTAGCAGGAATCACAACATCTGAAGACTTATTGAAAGCATAATTAACTATGTCTGCGGATTCCTCTGATGTAAACATCAAACATCCCGAGCAGTGAAGCAAATTGAATTTTCCTGGAAAAACTTCTTCTTCATAAATTGCCGAACATATACTTCCAAAAGAATTTCAAAACCATGTGCTCAAAATTATTACTTGGGTTGATAATACCTAATATCTGGGTCTTATGAAAAGCATGTGAGATGAAGTCTATGAAAAATGTTTAAATCCCCATTGGTAGTTGGGTGGGGACAGAATCAGCAGTGAAAATAATTGAAAAGTAACAGCCAGAGGTAGGGACAGCAGGGTTTAGACTATTGGGAGCAAGAGAAGTGATAAAGTTTGTCACTGTGGCTGATGGCTCAGTTAAACTAAGCACTAGCAGTGGAGGTTACTGGTGCCAATGGAGTGCTAAGGGGAAAAGCATTTTGGTGAAGGAACGGAAGTGAGTTAATGTATGGGAACCATAGGCATCTGTGGTGGTTTGAAAGCAAATGCCCTCCAAAGGAAGTGGCTCTGTTAGGAGGTGTGGCTTTTTTTGAAGTAGGTGTGGCTTTTTTGGAGTGGGTGTGACCTTGTTGGAGGAAATGTGACACCGTGGAGGCAGGCTTTGAGGTTTCGTATGTGCTCAAGCCACATCCAGTATCTCAGTTCACTTCAGGTTGTCTGCAAGTCAAGATGTAGGATACTCACTATTTTTCCAGCACCATGTCTGCCTGCCTGCTACCATGTCTCACCATGATGATAATGGACAAAACCTCTGAAAATGGAAGCCACCTCCAATTAAATGTTTTTCCTTTATAAGAGTTGCGGTGGTCATGTTGTCTCTTCACAGCAATAGAACCTGCACTAAGACAGCATCACTCACTCTTCATACACTTTTGCAGTAAAAAGAGAAAGAAATCAAGTGTCTTCATAATATTTTAATATTAATATATTAATTAATATATTATTTTTGAAACTAGCAGCTGGCTCATATATTATAGAAATTTTCAACAAGAAAGAATAAACTCAATGATTTGGCTTAAAGAATGATGCTTGGGGATTAGGCTCATAGATATGCAAGTGGAATTCACTGGTCAGCTAGCAATGTTGGCCTAGAGCAGAAGAGAAGTCCTGGAAGGCAACTTTAATAGTATTGCAAATTTGACAAAGATAGTTGAGACACTGAAAAAATTGAATTCAAAACGTCTTTCTTCTTGCAAAATAGGTAATCTGAACTATGTGGACCTAAAGAAAGATAAACTAAATAAAAATGTAGCTTGGAAAGGAGATAATTAGTGTTACAATGTTTTAAGATGGGTCCAGAGATGGCTCAGTAGTTAAGAACACTGATTGCTTTTGTAGAGGATCCATGTTCAGTTCATGGCACCAACGTTAGGTAGTTCATAACCTCCTGTAACTCCAGCTCCAGCAGATCGAACCACAATCACCCACACACATGTGCATAGCCCCACAAGCACACATGCTACATAATTAAAAATAAAATAAATCTTTTAACATATTGCATGGTTTATATAGTTATTCAAGAGCAATACTCAGTAAGACTGTGTTATATTTATTATAAAGGTTAAAATATTTAATAAGATCACTGAAGAAGTAAAATGTTTTAACAGTTTTTTTCTATTGCAGAAATATGTAAATGAAAACAGAATGTATCTTTGTCATAAAAGCTATCTCTAAGAAAGTATGGCTAGAACATACTGTGTTCTATAACCAATGATAAAAGGCATACAAGAAGATAATTTTAGTAAGAAAATATTTCATTTTTAAGGACTTGATGCCTGAATAGATTCTTCTTCAATTTCATAGTCATAAAGTATTTTAAGATCTATCATAAAAGAATAGATAAACTTTCCTATTTATTCAATATCAGGGAATTAAACTAGGGCTACGAATATAGACTATGAAGTTTGAGGTTGTTTAGGAGTTTATGATAAGGGAATACTTATTGCAAAGTGCGAATACTATATGAGAGAGATGAAACTGGCCTTCATTGTGACTGTAGAGTCATTTGTCAAACAAAGTCATCGTATTAAAACTTGGACTGAATGGGGATGGGGCTATGGCTCAGTGGATAAAGTAACCAGCACACAAGCATGAGGACCCTAGTTCTGATGACAGGACCCACATAAAGCTGGACATGGGGCCTGAGTTTGTAATCCTTCCACTCCTACTGTGAGATGGAAGTGCCAACAGAATCCTAGAGGCTCACAGATACGCTCGCTTGGTTTATGCAGCAAGCTACAAGACGCTTTGTCTCCAATGAGGTGGAAAGTAAGGACCAGTTCCTGAGGATGCTGTCTGATCTCCACAGGCTTGCTTTGGCATATTCACACCTATACACACATACATACACACACATACACACAACATTTGCACATACTACTCACAGAAAATAACAATAAAATGTTGTAATGAGGATGAGCGGGCTGCTTCCTGCCGCCCGACTGGCTTACACCCGGGCCAGTGGGCTGCATGTTGTCCCGGCCACTTGGCTAGCTTATGCCTGAAATAATCACACGGAAATCTCTATTAATTAAATCACTGCCTAGCCCATTAGTTCTAGTCTCTTATTGGCTAACTCTCACATCTTGATTAACCCATTTCTATTAATCTGTATCTCCACTTGCCTGTGGCTTACCCGGAGAGATTGTGCATGTCTGACCATGGCAGCTCTCTCTGCCTTCCTTCTTTCTCCCAGAATTCTGTTCTGTCTACTCCGCCCACCTACCTTCTTGCTTTCTCTGTCGCTGGCATTAGAGCCTACGTCTTCAGGATTCTGGTATATGTTGAAGACCAGCGGAGACATCCAGCCTCGTGAACTGAACAACTACTAGATTCTTGGATCTTCCATTTGTAGACAGTTATCACTGGGTTGGCTAGCTGAACCTCAGCCTGTAAATCATTCCAAGAAGTTGCCTTTATTTACATATGCCCATCCTATATATTCTATTCCCTATACATTCTATTCCTCTGGAGAACCCTGACTAATGCACTTGGTGTAGGAGACATCTCACAGCTCAGAAAGGCAGGGAATACAAGGGTAGAAGCTCTCTTAGACAAAGTCGAGTGAAAGTTGAGCACCTCATCTCCTGAGCTGGCATGGGCAGAAAGAACAGGTTAAGGTAAGTTGATTTGAGGTGCAGAATCTGCAGACTGTTTCGCAGATAGTGGAGGTAGATGGAACTTTCCCGAGAGAAAACCTAGTGAGATCAAACTCAACATGATGTCATTTGTCTTTATTGGAAGATCAATACGGCACACAGTCAGTACATATTGGAGCCCCTTTTTCCTATGACAGTGTAAATCTGTTAGGTTTGTGTCACTGGGGAAAAATGACTTTGTTTGGGTAAGCATGCTTGTTTACTGCTTCTGTTCATTATCTCTCAGCTTTGAAAAGACTTAGAAAAATTTATCTTTGGCGAGAACTATGCAAGTGTGGAAAACTGAAACAGGGAGTATATAGTCTCTAAAGTTCTTATTCATATTTATATTAAGTAGCTAATCCTGTTCTCTGTGGGGCTGAATTCTAGTGCTAGCAATTGACTATCATATTCTCTCCTCCGTGTGTGTGTGTGTGTGTGTGTGTAAGCCAAACGACAACCTCAGGAATCATTACTCAGATATCATCTGCCTTGACTGTATGTATGTGACAGATCTTCCTGCGGCACTGAGGGTAGGCTGTATTGGGTGGCCAGAAAGTACCAAGGATCTCCCTGCCACCTTCTCCCCAGTGCTGTGACTAAGGGCATGGTCACTGTGCCTGGCTCTTAAAATGTGGATTCCAGGGAGCAAGCACAGATCCTGGAGTTTGCAAGGCAAGCATCTCATCGACGAAGTTGTCCTCGCAGCCTTTACTCTTTTCTTCAAACAAACAACTCACAGGCATTTATTTTATTGTAATTAAATTGTAGGACTATATTTTACTTGGAGAGTACATGTCTTATTGTGAGAAAGTAGAGGATGGCTGCAGGGAAGCTCAGAGCCTTGCCCTTCCTGCTCTGTAAAACTCACATGGAGTAGGAGAAAAGAAAATTGTTTGTTGAGAATTACAGGCCATTTTGGCTTACTCGGTCATAAATATGATTTCCCATCCTGGTACATTTGTGAATTGGGGTGGTGTGTGGGAGAGAGACAAACAGACAGACAACACACACACACACACAAACATACACACACACAAAGTTTTTCTAAACTTACATTGACAGATGTTCAAACACATGAAATATGTGTCTCAAGGCCCTGCTGTTTTCATCACATTTCTTCCATGGAGAAATATGCTTTCAGGAGACCGATGCCAAAATCAACTTCTGTCACTGTATTCAGGTGGGCATTTGGAGCTGCTACTAAATTAGAAAGTGTTGAGGCTTTATTTTCAATGTTGTCTTGCTTCTCAGGTGGAGAGCTCACATGCAGAATAAAGTCAAACAAAGAATATTAAGTTGAGATTCTCCAAGAGAAACTCTCTGAACACAATTTTACCAATATCCAAATGTATATCTTAGTATAAAAGTAGCATGAATCAATAAATTTATCCCATTCTCCATATTCTTGTTTGAATTGCATTTTATCACTCGTAGCCCCAAACCATGCTAACATCTACCTAGCCTCTATAATGTGGAGCAAGGTAGACACTGAGTTATCTTTTTCATTTGAATGATTGCAGTGGCAAAGTGTTTATCCAATGTTACGAAACCAGTGTCACCGAACCATGCCTGAAGCTTTGCATTCATTGCTCACAGACACGGTGACCAACTGATCAGGATGACTGGAACCTATGAAACACTGAATAGTCAGACATCTTAGAGATAGCCCTTGTTAGCCCTCTGCATTGGTGTCTTTTCTTATCACCATGACTGAATATCTGACCAAAGCAACTTACAGGAGAAAGGTTTATTGTGACTCACATGCTACAGGGTACAGTCTGTCATGGGAGGAGGCTTGTTAGTGGGATCAGCTTCTGTCTGCAGCAGTGACAATGTCATGGGCATTGCGCATGTTTTGGCAGATTGGGAAGCAGAGAGCTCACCCTGCCCTCAGTGACCCATATGCTCTAATTTCTACTTTCTAACAATTCCATTGCGCAAGGCAGTACTACCAGCTGGAAGGCAAGCGGTCTGGCACATGATCTGGTAGGGTCTGTTTGACCTGCCCGTCATACTACCACTCTACATGGATCTACAGATATGATGCCCCAGAAAGGCTTCCTCAGTTGTTAGATTGCACCCATTTTTTAGTCATTTTACTTGGTAAAATATTTATTTACTTTTCTACGTATGACTCCCATATTTTCAGAAAGTGTATTTTTTGTACTAATGAATTTGTTCTGAATGTATTTTCTTTTAGGTGACACTCTATAATAATTATTTCGTTCATTAGCTAGAACATTTTTAAAAGAAAAATGCTCGTTGTATTTCCATTATTATTAGGCTACAATAAATAAAGAGTGCTATGTTGAATAAGACATTCTTCCATTTAGTGTCCTGAACTATGCCCTTTTTATTACAAACCCATACACGCAGGGTGCACTGTCAGCTTTAACTGAATTTAAAGAGCTTTTATGATTTAACCCTATTATACAAGCAAAGTTAAAATGAGTCTCATATCTTTATTAGATAAGTGTTTATAGTTATGTTCACATTCACCAATTTTTCTGCCAAAGTGGCAGGTTTTCATTTGGAGTATCATAAAACACATTTATTTTAGTGGACAGAATTATGGAATTACTATACTTTAATGATGATGTTTTCTTTGTTTGGTATCCAGGTCATTGCTATAATTTTCCAGTCTAGTCATGGATAAAATGTTTTAGGCAGTGTTTAGGACAGCTTGACTCCACCATGGGGAAACATGCTGCTAATATCATGAACTTTTGAAGCATTGGAGACTTTTCTCAATGTGTAAATATAGACATGTTTTGAGACTGTGTCTCCTAGTAATATCAGAAATTACACACATAAATTCTTAACAAATTGTCTGCTTAAAAATGAGCTTAATCAAAGGACACGGTCAATAAGACAAAACAGCAGCCTATACAGAAGGGGAAAATATTTTCATCAACCCAACATCGGAGAGAGGGCTGATCTCCAAAATATACAAAGAACTCAAGAAACTGGCCATCAAAGGAACACTTAATCCAATAAACAATGGAGTACAGACCTAAAAAGAGAACTCTCAACAGAGGAATCTGAAATGCCTGAAAGACACTTAAGGAAATGCTCAACATCCTTAGTCATCAGAGAAATGCAAATCAAAACAACTCTGAGATTCCATCTTAACACCTGTAAAAATGGCCAAGATCAAAAACACTGATGACATGATGCTGGAAAGGATGTGGGGAAAAGGGAACACTCCTGCATTGCAGGTGAGAGTGCAAGCTGGTACAGCCTCTTTGGAAATCAGTGTGGCCATTTCTTGGAAAATTAGGGAACAACTTTCCTCAAGACCCAGCAATACCACTTTGGGGCATTTACCCAAAGGATGCTCAATCCTACCACAAGGACATGTGCTCAACTATATTCACAGCAACATTATTTGCCATAGCCAGAACCTGGAAACAGCCTAAATGCCCCTCAATCAAAGAATAAATGAATAAGATGTGGTACATTTACACAATGGAGTACTACACAACAGAAAAAAATGACATCTTGAAATTTGAGGGCAAATGGATGGATCTAGAAAACATAACATTGAGTGAGATAACCCAGACCCAGAAAGACAAACACAATGTGTACTCACTCATAAATGGCTTTTAGACATAAAACAAACCAAAAAAGGATACAATACATAATCCCAGAGAACCTAGACAACAAAGAGGACCATAAGAGAGATATGCATGAATCTAATCTACATGGAAAGTAGAAAAAGACAAGATCTCCTGAGTAAATAGGAAGTGTGGGGATCCTGGGAAAGGGTAGAAGGGGAGGGGGAGGAAAGGAGGGCAGCAGAGAAAAATAAATAGCTCAATAAAAAATTAAAACAATGTATAAAATATATGAAAAATTTTAAAAAATGAACTTAAAAAGGCTAATAGCAATAGACATGCCAAAGTGAAAGGGGAAAGACTTCAACATTACACTAAGAACTACAGGCACCTAAAAAAAAAGGCTGAGAAAGGGAGAAATCGTCTTTCCCAGGAACGAGAGCACCAATTGATTATCCAGTACCAAATGATTAGCCCTGAGAACAAGAATACATGTAATGTTATTGAGACTGAGAAGACTATATCTAGGAATATATATGTATATAAACATGCAGGCAACAACAATGAATGCAAAAAAGGGGCCGGAAACTTGAAAGCGTTTGGAGGGGAGAAAGAGAATGGAGCAATACCACTTCCTTAGCATCTCAAAAGTAAAAGGAAAATGCAAAGAAATAAAAAGCAGACCAATAGGAAAGTTAAGCACGCTTGCTTTGGGTGGTTTCAGAGGTGTATCTGTGAAAGAAATTGTTTGAAAACCGTCATCCTACCATGGGAACAGCAGACTAGAGCTCACTGAACGGGCAAAAATTGGGCACTGCTAAGTGAAGAGACAGAGACAACCACCCAGCAATGCACAAACAGCTGGAGCAGCAGAACCCGCCTTTGCCCTGTGGGCAGCGTCTTTGTTTTAGAATCACACTTAATTTTTCTTTCTGCTTAGCATAATTTGCTGATACTCTTTTGGCTAAGGTGTTCTCTCTTTTTAAATGTATGTTTCATATCTCCATGATTCCAAAGTTATGCCAGCAATTTAACTTTTCAAAAGAACATAGGAAGGTTTGAATGAGTTAAGAGAGTTGGTTGTTAACAAAGACTGTTTTACTTAGGTAAAATATTTTCCTAATTCAGGTCCTCCAGCAAGGAAAGCTGTGAAGGTCCATTCAGATTTCTCCAGACACCCCTTTTAAAGGAATTGGGATACACTAATTGATGCAGCTAGCTCACATTGTTTGGGTGACTCAAATCCCAAGGCAGAGATATAGCTTTAGTTCAAACACATCTTCCCTTTCCTGCAAAGGTATCAGTGACTGTTTGATGATAAGTATTGGAGGGAATGGCAGGAACAGAGAAAAGAGGGCTTGGTGAAATGTAATATGGGAGAGAATAACATGTTAGCATGTGTTTTTATTTAATCTGATTTCCTTTAAAGTTATTCTCAGAAAAATAAATATCCATTGGGAATCTGATAGTGGTCAAATATTTGAATAAACCAGGTTTTGTGTCATTAATCCAGTAATGCAGAACTGTAGAGAGAGAGGCATCTTCTATCCAATCACAGACATTGTGCATCTTCTTCATTTCTTACTCACAGGAAGGGGGCTCTGAGATTTGTCTTTTGGAGCAAATCCAACTGCTTTATTTTGCATTTGAATTCACCTCACATTGAATTCTTAAGCTATAAAGACACGTTCACACTTAAATATTTGTCTCCAGATGGTGTTGTACTTGGCACACTTTTTATAGATTTACATTTAACTCTTGAAGATACTCAGAACAGCGGAGAGAGCATCTTCTCATTTGTGATAATTATTACAAATCCTAAACTTTCCTGTACGTCTCCTTCAGATTCTGTAAGGCCTGGTCAGTTTCTCTTTGCTCATGATGTCACATTGACAAGGCTAGACAACAGCCTTGTTTCGTCGTCTTCCAAGAGTCCCTTATAGTTTCAAGTTCTCTGCTTCCTTCTTTGCTCATTCTCCAGGCTAATTGATTTTAGATTATATTTCTTGTACTTGCGCTAGTGTGCTGGTGAATGCTTGTGTTGAATCTCTCAGTTCCATTATCATGTTGTACAGTAAGAGTTATATTTGGTTATTTTTAATATGCATTCTTTCCTGGTTAAAATTTTTACTTTGCTTATGTATTATCACAAGCTCATTAATTTTAGGATGATTGTTTTATATTTTTTATTATCACCAGATGGTTTGTCTTTATCCATTCATTAAAGTTAGTTTCTGGAGTTATCTTTTGTTTCTTGTTTACAGTGTGTTCTTTAATTATCTTTGATTCTCTTTTGCTAATGCTTAGACATTAAAAAAAAATGACCACCAGATGGTGGTGGCACAAATTTAATTCTGCACTTGGGGGGCAGAAGCATGAGGATCTTTGTGAGTTCGAGGCCAACATGTTCTACAGAGTGAGTTCCAGGACAGGCTCCAAAGCTACAGAATGACCCTGTCTTGAAAAACAAAAACAAAAGCCAACAAACAAGCAAAAAAAGACCATTTCCCCCAGTTTTTCTGTACTTTGCTGTACAGGATGAAATCTGCTCTTGTCAGCCTAACTTTCATATTAGGCCAGTCCACTGTTTTAGTCATGTGCCTAGCACTACAGACAGACAAGACAGAAGCACAGTCCTTGGAGAAGGCAGAAAATAGAGAATGCAGTCTAACTCCAAGAGTACTGTAGCATTTACCCTTTCATGTTGGTCCCAGGGAAGGACTATAGCAAGTTCCTGTGTGCTAATCCAAACTATTTCCATAATTTTTCATACCTCCAAGTACCTGGAGCTTGCTGGGTCCTGTCAGTGCTCTCACTCACACAGGAAGGGAGCCATTTCTTCAGGTCCCAACTCCGCAACATTATAACTGTGATATGTGATCCAACCCTCCTTCTCCTCTCTTCTTTTTCTTCCTTCTCCTCTTCTTCTCTTCCTCCTCCTCATTTTCTTTTCTTACTCTTTCATTTTTCACATTTATTATTTTTATTGAAAATAAATTTTATTCCATACAATATGTATAAATTATGTTTGCCTCTTTTTAATCTTCTCCCAGATTCTCCCCACTTCCTAACCTATCCAAATGTTTAGAAACAAACAAGCAAATACAAACAAAAAAATCAACTAAACAACTGAAATAAGAAAACAAAACAAAGAAATAACTCAAGGAACACACACGCACACACATACACACACATCATAAAAACACAAAATCAGAAACCATATTATACAAGTAAAAGATCAGTAAGTTTAAAAAGAAAAGCCCCAACAAGACAATACGTGACAAAAAGTTCTCCAAAACCACTCTGGAGTTAAGTTTGTGTTGTGTGACATGGGGCTTTCCTTTAAGTGTGGTTTATGAACCCAATGAGACTCTATCGGAGAAAAGTATTTTTCCTTTTGCAAATGGTTGTCAAAGGAGATAACTTCTCAGTTAGGGGGTAAAAGATCATGCCTACGTTCTCTTTGAAGTGCTGGGATCCCACCTATCTTAAACCTATGTAGACCCTATGCATGCTGACATGTCTATGTGAGTTCATATGTACACCAGTGTAGGCCCTTTGCATGCTGACACATCTACGTGAGTTCATACGTATAACAGTCCTGCTGTATCTGTCAGACATTGTTTCCTTGGTGTCCTTCATCCACCACCCCCCCCTCGGTTCTTAAAATCCTTCTGCCTTCTCGGCCACAAAGTTCTCTGAACCCTGAGCGGAAGGTTTAGATGACACATCAAGAGTCATTTTACTGTTGTGTTCCTTTAGCTGAACAACAGGATTTGGTTTTCCTTTAGGCCCATGTTTTCTCTTGCCTCTGGTTCTTAGCCACCGGAGCAGGTTCAACGTGGCTTCCATCTCATGAAGTGGGCCTTGTATCCAATCAGATAATGGTTGGCTTCCATGTCATGGAGTGGACCTTCTATCCATTCAGATAATGGCTGGTTTCTTCCATATGTCTCACACTATTGATCCAGTGTATTATAGACTGGAACCTTTCATTAAAGGTGAAGTTCAATTTTGGGAAGTTTTGGTTTTGATTTTGTTTTTATGATCACATAATGACAGCAATGGGAGTGGGGTTCTAAGAAAAGGGCTCACTTGAACCTTCACACTGTTTTCCTTGTGTCTGATTTAGCTGTGGAAGCTTTTCAACTGCTTTGTAGATTTTTCACAAAAAGAACCCATGCATACATTGGTGCTGAGACTATTTGATCACTGTGGGATGGGGAGTCAAAGGAATTCTTTTTACTATCTTGTTGATGTTACTACCTCTTGTTTTTGTACTGTACTTGAGGATTCTGAGGTTCCCAGGGGTGAAGTCACACTTAAAATGTCATATCATAAATCTTTGTTAGAGCTGTACTTGAGGTTCAGTGCTCATTATTTTTATATTCACTTATATGTAGTTATTCTACATGGATTTATGGATGTTTCTTCCATATAGGAGCCATGCTTTATTTATCCCTGTAAGCTTGAGGAACTTTAAAAATAAGCATTGACCTTTATGGTTAGTGGTATTATGAAGGCAAATAGGACTTTGGGCCAAGAGACACGCTGCTTAATTGTGACTGATGTTTAGCAGCACAGTAACACGGCTTCTTAGTTACTATTAAGATAGTCTGTAGACTATCTGCTGTAGTCCCCCAGGTTGATAAACTCTTCCTTTATTTGCAAATAAGAAAATAAGAACTTTTATACAATTAGTGTTCCCCATTTCTTTATGAAGACTAAAATTAGAATCTATCTTACCTTGTATCAGCTGAATAAGTTCTTTTCATCAGTAAAATCCTGAGCCTAAGTTTTGCATACTGTCGACAAAAGTATATTTATCACTTGTGCTATGTGATGTGTTCCCTAGAATAATGGAAGGTAGCACCATGAGGACTTGGTGCAGGGAATTTCCAAGAGTTACTTTTGCTTTGTGTTTTGATGGCATGGATTTGGAGTGGGTGGAAGGATTGGTTTCCTATGGATATGGTGTATTTTTCACAAAGTCCTCTTGAGACAAAAGGGAAATGTTATAATTAGTGAAATATAGGTTCCTTTCTTGGTACACAGTGTGCCAAGATCATCTATCAAAGGATATTTAAGTTTGAAATATATAATAGCCACCTTTAAAAGAATATTTGCTGCTATGAGTATTAGTAGCAAACATTTAATAAACTGTTTCAATAAGTCATGTGCTGATTTAGGGTAACAAGCAGTTATCTGGAAACAAATGTTATATCATCAGATATTACTTTGGATATAGTCAGCTTTTCTCTATAGCTCTTAAGACAGCAAAAGTCCAACAGTCTTGATTATCAAAGCTACATTTTTCTTAGACTCCCACAGACCAATCTCAGGGCTTTACACTTATAAATCTTACAAACATAGTGACTTTTAACACAGAATCACATATTATGAAAGTGTATTATAAATGTACAAAAAGTCAGAAAAAATACAATTGTATGAAGTCTTAATTAGAAAATTTTTATAATACTACCTTTTCTCATACTAAAGAGTTAAATAAATAAGATCTTCAATATTAGGTGATTGGTATAATCAAACATAAACCATGAAGTATATATGGTATCCTTATAAATGAATATATATGCATATATCTTTGACATGAAATATGTTTATGCTCTATCAGAAAGTACAGAACCAAGTTACAGAGAAGTATATGGGACAAGATCACATTTTGAGGAGAACATATATTTATACAGAGTGGAAGAATATATTGTGGATATAAGATATGTAGATATATAGAGAGACATAAACACATACACATCATGGGCATATACATTCACACTGTTGAGCTGTATTCAGAAAACACTAACAATAATTTCCCATGTTCCAATGGTTCATGGAATGAATTTGCTTTATTAATTGGATGTTTAAGGAAATATGTTTATTTATATACACTAAAATTATTCCATGGAAAAGTTAAGCTATTTTCTTTCTTAAATACAACTCAATTTTTCTCTATTATTAGCTTGAAAACAGGAATATCCAGGGTGAAATTGCCTGCTCTTTTCATCGGTTTGCAAAGCAAGGACTTTGAGACTGCTGAAGAGTTGAGTTTGGTGGTTGTTTCATAGTGTATTGTGTGAGGCGACAGTGAGTGGTGACTTTGTAACGGAGGTAGAGTAAGCTAGCAGAGTAGTTTTGTGGAGACTAGAAACAAGAATTTTGTTTAGGGCATGTGAGTTGTATCTCAGACACCCAAATAGTGATGTCAACTGAACTGTTGACTATTTTGGTCTAGATTTCAGAGCAGAAATCTGGGCTAGAGATCCACATTTGGAAATCATCAGCATATAGTTGATGTTTAAAACCATGTGTCTGGATAAAATAGCCAAATGAGCAAGTGTATATTTAGAAAAGAATAGTGCACAAAAAGAAGACAGAAATTAGAAATCAAGGATTGCCCGGCAGACTGCTGGTTTACTCAAAGAAGCAACTTGACTTGACTTTGAGATGATAACTCAATCCCGGTTGAATATTACACATTTGCTAATGATGAAACACAGCAAATGTCAGGAATGACTTTGCAGTTCTAGGGTTGTTGCTCACAAAGCCTTTCCCATTGTCCTTTAGTGTTCAGTGCTATCAAGGACATCGTTCTATAACACAATGAAAAAAAAGAAAAATTATAAAAGAATCTGGCCTGTGATTTTTACAACCAATGATGTAATTTTCAAAGATCTGAGTTTTCCATGTGTAAAATGCCATCTAAGATAGAGTATCATGAGTTATAAATCGGGAAGTGACCAGTGAACTTGTGTTTGAAGTTGAAGAGTGAATCACAGACTTTAGGAGGTCTCCTTGGTTAAAGAACAGAAGGCAACTTCAAATACTAGAGCCAACAGAAATCCCTCAGATTGGAACCAGTCTGCTCCTTTGGCCTCTTCAACCTGCCCATTAGGGGGTAAGACAGGGCTTGTGGCAGGGTACTGCGTCACATAATTAGTTAGGGACCTTAGTGAGTTGTCTGCGGAGACTGTCTTTTCATCTGGGATATGTCTAGAAAATAAGTAACACGGAGGTATTTTACTGCCCCCAAAAGATGGAGGTACACATCCTAACATGAGACAAAGAAAACTTGTTTGAAAGATTAACACTGATAAGAAGGCGGTAAAAATGCAAGGAAGAGCTAGAACTCATAGTATCATGCTGACAAACAGCCAAGAGGTGTGGAGAGAAGTTTCACAAAGGAGTGGCTTTCTAATGCTAAGAAATGGAGGATAGAGAGGAAAAACAGTACCACACAAAGGTGTGCTACTACATACAGCTTTAGCTTGAAGTCAACAGTTACTTTTAGATACAGGTCTTTTCAATCATTCATTCATTCAACAATGATTTATTGAGCACATATTCCATGTTAGGCAGTGCAACAGGGCCTTTGCATACAATTAGTCTGGCAAGAACCAGAGACTTCTGCCGGTCCGGGCATGAGTCTTGGAAATTCAAGCGAGTGGACCTGAGCCAGGACTCCTACAGGTCCAGGCGTCAGTCTGGGACTTCTGAGGAACTAGGCCTGAGCCAGGACCTCTGCAAGTCCGGACATGAGTCTGGGACCTCTGAGGGAGCAGGCAGGAACCTGAGACCTCTGCAGGTCTGGGCATGAGTTTGGGACCTCTGATGGAGTAGGCCTGAACTAGGACATCTGCGGGTCTGTGAACACCCGAGTTTGGGACCTAAGAGGGAGAAGATTGGAACCAGAGACCTTTGTATTACCAACCCCAAGCCAGGGACCTATGCAGGAATGGATCAAGACCAGGGACATTTACAGAAACAGGTCTGAGATGGCAACCTAGGCCAAAGCATTCCAGAGACAGCTAACTCCACAGGAGCAGAGCAAACCCTGGGAGCACTGAGCAACCACCAGGAACACAGAACGACCAATGAGGTAACTGGAATCGTGGCACTGACTGCACCATGAGGAGCAACCATCTGAGCCTTGCATCTCCTGGCAGCTGAAAGACTGATCACCAGAGTCACAGACAGCCCCAGCTACACCAATTAGAGGAAAAGATGGGTAGACAAGGTAAGAACACACACAACACCACAAAGAGCAACATTATACCAGTAAAATCTAGTTACCCTACAACAGCAAAACTTGAACAACCGAATATAGCTGAAGCAGAAGAAAATGACCTAAAAATAACTTCAGGAGAATGTTTGAGGTCCTTAAAGAGGAAGTGAGAAATTCCCTCAAAGAAATGGAGGAATAGACAAAAAAATTGGAAAACATCAACAAATCCCTTAAAGAAAACTAAGAAAAAGCAATCAAACATATGAAAGAAACTATTCAAGACTTGAAAACTCAAACAGAGACAATAAAGAAAATACAAGCCAAGCGAATATAGAAATAGAAATCATGAGAAAATGATCAGGAACCACAATGCAAGCATAAACAGCAGAATAGAAGAGAAGGAAGAGAGAATCTCAAGCACTGAAGCTACAATAGAGGAAATAGACTCATTGGTCAAAGAAAACATTGTCTAACAAAAGCTTAACCCAAAATATCCAGAAAATATAGGACACCATGAAAAGACCAAACATAAGACTAATAGGTATAGAAGAGATCTTCAACGTAAAAGCACAGAAAATATATTTAACAAAATCATAGAGAAAAAACTTTTCCAACCTCAAGAAAGATATACCTATGAAGATACAAGAAGCTTGCAGAACACCAAATAGACTTGATCTAAAAAAATAAAGTCCCCTTGCCGCATAATAATCAGAACACAGAACATACAGAATAAAGAAAGAATATTACGAGCTGCAAAGGAAAAGGTCAAGTAACATATAAAGGCAGACCTATCAGAATTACACCTGACTCCTCAATGGAGGCAACGAAAGTCAGAAGGTCATAGTCAAGCATTATACAGACATTAAAAGACCAGAGATGACAGCCCAAACTACTATATCCAGCAAAATTTTCAGTAACCATAAAAGGACAAAACAAGATATTACATGACAAAATGAGATTTAACCAATACCTAGCCACAAACCCAGCCCTACACAAATTACTAGAAGAAAAACTCCAACCCAAGGAAGTTGTCAACATCAACAAAAACACAGACAATTGGTGATCTCACCACAGCAAATCCCAAAGAAGGGAAAAACACACAAATTTATATCACCAACAATGAAAACTAAATTAACAGGAGATAGCAGTCACTGGTCATTAATATCCCTTAATATAAATGGATTCAACTCACATATAAAAGGACACAGGCTAACAGATTGGCTATGCATAAAGACACATGTCAACCAAAGACAGATATAGCCTCAGAGTAAAGGGTTGGGAAATAACTTTCCAATCAAATGGACTTAAGAAACAAGCAGGTGTAGCTATCCTATCATCTAACAAAATAGATTTCAAAGTAAAATCAATCAAAAGAGATGAAGAAGGACATTTCATATTAGTCACAGGAAAATCCATCAAGAGGAAATCTCAATTCTGAACATCTATGCCCCAAATTCAAGGGCACCCTCATATCTAAAAGAAATGCTTGTAAAGCTTTAATCATACATTAAACCCCACACAATAATAGTGGGAGATGTCAACACTCCACTGTTAACACTGGACAGGTCAGTCAGACAAAAAAATTAACAGAGAAATAAGGGTACTAAGAGATGTTATGACTCAAATAGACTTAATAGACATCTATAGAATATTCCATCTAAACATAAAAGAATATTCCTTCTTCTCAGAACCTCATGGAACCTTCTTAAAAACTGACCACATACTTGGTAACAAAACAAACCTCAACAGATACAAAACAATTGAAATAACCCCATGTATCTTACTGGATCACTGTGGCTTAAAACTAGAATTCAATAGCAACACTACTTCCAGAAAGCCCACCAACACAGGGGAATTAAATAATGCTCATCTAAATCATAAATGGGTCAAGGAAGAAATAAAGGGAGAAATTAAAGACTTCCTAAAATTCAATGAAAATGACCACACATCCTACTAAAATTTGTGGGACACAATGAAAGCAGCGTTAAGAGGAAAGCTCATAGCACTAAATGCCTACTTAAAGAAGCTGGAAAAATCCCACACTAGTGAATTAACAGAACATTTGAAAACTTGAGAACAAAAAGACGCAAACTCACCTAAGAGAACTAGATGGCAGGAAATAATCAAATTGAGAGCTGAA
>LOEQ01004794.1:0-20738 GCA_001685075.1 Bramus lutescens | reverse complement strand
CCACAGGGCAGGGAACCCTGACTGCTCTTTGGACTGGAAAGGGAGGGGGAAAGGAAATGGGGGAGGGGGAGGAAAATGGGAGGAGGTGGAAAATTTTAATAATAATGAAGAAAATGGAAAAAACAAAACAAAACAAACCCCCAAACTAGAAGCCATACTACATGTGCAAAGGACCTGTGAGGAAGAAAACAGTGCAATACTACTCATCCATATTCTAGGCTTTTATATGAGAGCAGAGGGGCTGGAGGGATGGGTCAGCAGGGAAGAGTACATCCTGCTCTTGGTGAGGATCTGGGTTCAGTCACTAGTGCCCATGTCAGCTGCCTCTAACACCAGCTCCAGGGAATCCAAGGTCATCTTCTGAACTCTGGGCATTTGCACTCATACCTGTTCCACTCCCCAAACCTACATAATATACATTTTTGAAAATGAGAACAGAAATCTAGGTATTTGTAATAAAACATTGGATAGTGCAATAATGAATCAAGTTTTGAAAAAAGTTCCTTAAAATGAAAAATTAATGTCCTTAGCCATACCTAAGCTTTAAGTGCGAGGTATCAGTTTAAATTCCCTGATGGCTTAGCTTAGTTTTTGCACCTTTAAATGCTTATAAACTTCTATTTTTGTTATGGAGAAACTTCAGTGCACTAAATAAAATCCTCAGCCACCAATATTTGAGAAATTAATTTAATAACAACTAAGTTCTCTGTCACATCTTTTCTGTGTGCTGAGTCTTCTGTTTCCCCAGTGATGTTTCTCTTCCTTTTAGTTCACTTAGGCACATTGCCAAGAGATATTTGTTTAGCTGAGAATGCAATGGTATTGATCTTACAGGGAACAAAAAAAAAATGTAGCGCTAATGATTCCATCTGATGTTTGATACTCCCTGCTAAAAAAGTTTTATTTTTTAAATGAAACCTAGCAAATGAACCCCAAGTACACCAGTATCCTGTCGGCCACATAATGTCCTTTCATTTTTCACTTTGCTTATTTCTATGAGGCTCAAAATAACAATAACAAAGCCAGAGAAGTCTGGGGATCATTTCAAACCCTGGGAAGTCCACCCTATAAGCCTACCAAATACAATGACTGCCACAAATCCCCATATTTAGACACCCTTGTATAGGGCATAGGGCTTCAGAGCCTGAGGAGAGACAATCTATAGCCCCTAGAACATTTTGGCATAGGTTATAGTCACTGTGAGGCTTTGGTATTTTCATCTTTAGAACGGGGATAAGAATGAGACCTGCATTTTAGGACTTGTTTTTTTTTTTTGTGAGGACTGAAGAAGTTAATACAGATTCATACTTAACAAATATTGGCCATTACCCACAGCCCACAAAAGAAAAACTCTCCACTAAGCTAGACAACATACGTCAGAGATGGCAGCTACCATGCTCTTTTTGTGTGGCTTTTCTGCCAATAGCTTAGGTCATGGCAAAATATTGTTTTTGGTGGAAAACTCTGAATCAATGTTTGTGATCTGGGTGGGTCTTGAAAGTGTTCTATGTTTTACTATCTGGTTTAAGTGTGCCCCCAACTTTTCAAGACATTAGTTCTTTGTCACAGGCTTTTATCCAAGAAGCTATGGGCAAACCTTCATCAGGAGTTGCCCAGCCAGGGCACATGAAATCTCTAATGAGAGGTGGTGTTTTTGTTGGTTGGCTGTATGATGGAGGTAGACCCAGGATCAAGTCTTGGGGAGTCTTGGCAACTCTGCTCAGATCTTTCCATACCTAGGGGAAGATCTCAGTGTTGGAGAAAAGGACAGAGCAGATGTGAACCAGCCCTAATCAGACTTCCTCCAGCAAGCTTGAGATGGAGCATCCAGAACACAAAACCAGTGCTGTGAGATTCTCAAGACGTCTGATTATTTCCAAACTTTGAAACTTTCTGTCATATACTCTTCCTTAATAAGTGTGCCTCTGATAATTTAAAAGCTAGGAAGACAAATGGATACTGTTCTTTAAGAATTAAATAAGTACCTTTAAAGAAGAACGAATACATTATAAACATTTTTCCAAATCTTAAACTTTTAAAGAAATGTGATGATTGTGATGAAATCTGTAGTTTTCTGCAGCAGGGTCATTATTCTTATTTCTGGAACACAAGGCAATAGTATTAAGGAGTTTCAAGTTTAGCATTTTTTACCATTCAAATAAGTAATATTTAGACATATATCATGTGGTTTTGAAACAACATCCCTACTATGAATTCAGTACATCCATCAACTTCTTTGTGCACATATCTTGTCTTGCTCTACCCTTTTTATGGAATGATGAAGCAAGAAGGCTCCACAGTGTGTAGCTGCTTGCTCTGGGATCTCTCAGGCACTGGTATTATGAGTCAAGAATAATAATTTTCTTTGTAAATTCCTCAATCATAGGCATTCTATTATAGTAGCACAAAAGGAACTAAGACAGGTATACAGGTAGTCTATTACTGTTATTCATTTTATTGAAATGAATTTTTATTTTTTGGGGGGCTGGAGGGATAGCTTGTCAGCTAAGAACAAAGTTTGATTCCCTGAACCCATATAATGCTTCACAACCATCCATACTTCAGATTAAGGGATCTAAGACCTATTTATGACTCTCACACACATGTGGAACACATACATATATTCAGGCAAAACACTCACATAAGAGAAAATTAATAAATCTAATAAAATGTTAAAAATAATTTTCTTTCAAAATTTCTATGTAGATATCAAGTTTGATCACATAGATCTCATTATTCAATCTTTTCTGTAAATTACCAAATAATTTCCAAATTAAAAGTCTTTAAAAATTGAATAGTAAGTAAAACATTAAGACTGCCTCCTTGCTAGCATGCGGTCTCTTAGCTTTAGGGCTGGGGTAATGTCCTTCGTTGTAATCAAATCCCTCCAGAAAATGGGACAAGAAGAAGAGAACGTCCAGTAATATAACAGGAGATTCCTCCAATCAGCAGAATTACTTGGCTCATTTACAAGTGGTGGAGAAGCTGCTAGTCTTGACTAAGAGTCACTGGGCACTCCCTGTGTAGGAGCTGAGAGTGTTTTAGATGCCATCAAATGCAGGCAGATGTGAAAGGTAAGAAGCGAAAACAAGGAAAGAAACAGCAGAGGAATGTTCACAGAGGAAGGGAGAGAGAGGAATGAAGTGCTGTGGTTCAGTGAGTGTTTGTTTTATGTATTCATTTTATTTGCTCTTTTCTTAATCCCCCATCTACCAGTAGCTATAGGAGGTGAAAACTGCTGTTTGTTTTTACAGGTTTAAAACCTGGGACACTCAGAATACTAGTTAGATAGTAGCAGAGCAATATTTAAGTCAGTCTGACTGGTTTCAGAATCATTAGCCACTATACTACACTGCCACTTTAGTGTCTTTTGTGTGTGAAGATAAGCCACACTGTCTCCAACAGTTCCTTTTCTTTCCTTTTTGTTATTGTTGTTGCTGTTTTTGAGAGTCAACCTCACCAATTTATTGGCATAGTCCATTTATGAACAATACAGGTATCTTTTTCTTTTTATTCCAAGAGTTGAGGTTGATTTCAACCTGTCATGACAGATACCTATACACCTTCACCTTGAAGATACAGCATTTCACGCATCAGTCAGGGTTGATAATTTCCTCCTCATTTTCATAATTTGTATGATTTAAGTCTTCTAGGCATTTGCTTTGAATTCAGTCTTCAGGACATTCCCTCTCTGCTTTTGTGGCCACTGTGACATCGTGAGCACAAGCACGGGACAGTACTTCTGGTTACTGAAAAATAGGTGCAGCCTAGCCCAGCTACAGGGAGGGAGGGAAGAACTGAGGAGTCTTATGACAGTGTCTTGGAAGGTGTGTCAAGAGACAGAATAGGTAAAGAGACCTGAAGAGCACCCACCTTGATGTCAATTGTTCCAATATTAGTACAGAATTGATGCTGTGTCTTGAGGAACAGCTTCTTAAGTTTGTCTCATGTTAAATGCCAAAAGAAGCAGAATTTCTTAGTCTCATAAGGTCCCATGTAGTTCCAAGTCCCTTCCCTTCCTTGCATAGATATGCACAGTGGAGTGTAAAAAGCGATTTTAAGGCCAAATGCTACAATATGGATGGAAAATCATTGCCTCATGCTCAAGCAGCTGTAGACTCCTTGGTATTATTCTTTCTTCTTTGTTATGGAAGCCAAGAGAAAACTGTCTCTCTGGGATGATGGGCAGTTCATCTAAGGATCTTCAAGTACCATGGGGCCATGACTCTGACTGTTAGCTTTTGGTAGGTGAAGAGGATACTTCCTTGAAGAGGCAACAATGCCATTCATAGATGGAGATCTTTAGATAAATATCTAACAACACATAAAACCAAACCACAATTCACCCATACTTCTATCATAGGTATGACATGAAAGTTCACCTGTTTTCCAAAGGTTAGGGAAGGCTTAAATTTAGGTGGAAGATTACTAGTTCTCTTTTCTTTATAGCTGAAAGCTGTTAATCATTCCATAAGTTCTAGCTAGAAGACCATTGGGCAAGCCAGCTGTTACTGAATAAGCAGCCCATTAATATTTCTTTTAGTTGTAAGAAATAATCAGGCCATCTTTGGCCTTTATGTTCTTATACCTTTTCCTTTGCTGGAGTTCAGATCCTTTTATATAAATAATGTATTTTGTGTATCAAAATGAAATCTTTCCCAAAGAATTCCCATCATAGATCTGAACAATAATCTTTAATTATTGGAATTCATATTTGGTTTTCTATTTTTTGGTACATTGCTCAAGGTTTTATTTATTTATTTATTTTTGTTGTTGAGAATACAAAGATTAAATTGCACTGTAGTTACATAGTTTATTTTCAAATATTTTTAAACATATTCTGAGTCAGATATGATAACACTGGTGTCATCCTTGCTGTCAAGATCATTGTAATCTAAAACGAAAGTCAAGGAAATGGTTTAATATCATCTAGTAATAGTAATGCAAGCCATTATGGCCCCTGACACAGAAGTGGGCTGCTTTTCCATTCCAGTGAACATGTTTAAGCCAAAATCAGAACACCAAAATCAGAGTCTCTCTTGAAAACTTGCTTCTCACGGTCAAGAAACTGGAGAGGCTATCTGGGGGTAAGGGGAGAAAGCCTTCCCGTTTCACTGAGAGCTGTGAGCAATGACACCTTCCTTGAGGAACTTGAGAAGATGGAGCATAGTTTAGAAACAGAGCTTCAGTAGAACGGTAGTAGCTGGAGAATTAGGTTCACATTCTAAACCAAGTCAATAGGGTGGATGGACAGGGCCACCTCTGGGGGCTGTGTGACAGGCCACAATTCGCTCCCTGCCTGTAGAACACAGTGGGTGAGGGAAGGGAAACACCAGTCTTGGGATATAATTTTCATTTTCAGAGCCAGAGTAACTAAAAGGAGATACAGCCAAGTTTTGCTTCTAAAAAGAAATGCAAACTAATTAAAGAAAAGAATGATTTGCTTCATGTTTACTTTATGTAGAAAAGGATGTTTTAGAGAATTAGAGCTTCTTCGCATATGAATATAGACATGTGGCTTTTTCTGAATGGGCTTTCATCCAAAAACAAATGTCGTTGGCTTTTTAAAAGGTGGTTATATGTGATGAGTGGGGTACATTATTTTACGTTTTAGATATTGTGTCTTTCAATAAAATAATCACGAACTGGAGTCAAGAGCTAATTAGGTCAATGTTTTGTGAAAAATCTATCAGATATGTGGCTGTGTATGAGCATATCTAAAGGATTTAAACATTAAAATCTAGACCTTAAGTTATTCTTGAACAGGTTTAATTGTTTTTTTAGAAAGACTGAAAAATCATGTCTAGGAGGTGAGCTTGTGGTGAATTAGGAGAAGCTAGTTCTAGCCAAAGGCCAAAGTCAATTCCTTCCAACGAGGTTTTAGAATTGTATAAAGGAAGGAATAATATTGTTCATAATTTCAGGTGGAAATAGTCACTAGGATAGGAATCATGACATCAAAATAAGAATGTACTTCACCTAAATGTGTTTCATTATTGAGTAGCATTCTAGACCCAAGCGGAACAGCAGATAGCCTATAATGAACAGTTTCCTAAAGCTTTCCTCTCTTTGTCCTCACGTTCACACATCTGGACTTGGTTATATATGAGAAGTGAGGTGCAAACGCCAAAGGTTACTGACTTACAGCTGCCTGAACTTTTTGTGCTATTAGCCAGAGCCGCAAGGAACTTGAGTTCAAAGGGGCCACTTTCCAAGGTCTGATTGGTCCATGGTAAAGACTTCAGGGCCTTGATCAATGTTTTTTCCCTGGCACTTTCGGTTCCTCTTCCTTAGTGCCTTCTCCACCAGAAATTGTCATCTTTGCTACTGAGATCTCAACAATACTATTTTTGGTATCTTTCAATTTTATAATACTTTTACTTAGAAAAGTTTTCAAACACGTTCACCTGACCCTATATGGTCTTCTTTAGGACATTGAGGTCTCGTTGCAGCTTGGGACTACATTTCCCTGGTGGGTACTGATGACTCATTTACTCTGTAGCATAAAGACTCTTCTGAAATATTGCCCTCTTTATTTTATGAAAATATGGCTTTCCTTGTGTGTAGTTCTCAAATAACTAATACAAAATCAGTAAAATAAATGACTTAATTATATGATTCAATTTAGAAAAATAAGAAAAAAATCAAATCCAAATCCAGTAGTCAGGAAGAAATAAAAACCAGAGCAGAAATGAATGAAATAGAAACAAAGAGAATAGTACACAGACTCAAGAAATCTAAGAGCTGGTTCTCTGAGCAGAAAACAGGACCGACAGAGCTTTAGCCCAATTATTCAAAAGAAAAAGATGACTCAAATAAACAGAATCAGAAATGAACAGGGAAATATTATGACATGAAAGAAACTTGGAATATCTTAAGGGAATAGTTCAAGCATGGACACTCTGTTAAATTAGAAAACCCAAAGAAAAGGGCACTCTTATGCTTTTCTGAAATAGAGCTGACATCTTCATAGTCTCCTAGGCAGTCTCCAAGTTAAAAAAGAAAATGAAATGGCAGAACATAGAAGCTAACTGGAATATTCATAGTTCTTCATCCAATGCCACAATGTGACAAATGTATAATTCCTACTACGTCAAACAATGAGGGTGTCTCTGTTAGGATTTTTATTGCCATGAAGAGACACCATGAGAAGTTCATCTAAAAAAAAGAACATGGAATTGAGGATGGCTTGCTAACAGTTTCAGTGGTTCAGTACATTGTCATCATGAAGTGGAGCTTGGCGGTGTGTGGATAGATGTAGTGCTGGAGCTGAGAGCGCTGTATCTTCCTGGCAACAGGAAGTCAACTGACTTTCACACTGGCTGAAGCTTGAGAAAGAGACCTCAAAACCCACCCCCACAATGACACTTCCTCCAACAAGGCCACACCTCCTAACAGTGCCATTCCTTTTGAGAGCCATCTTTTTTCAAACCACCAGAGGGTAATAGCTTAAATATGTATCAATTAAAACTCAACTCACTTGTTACTTTATGGGTATTGTATTTTAAATAATTTTAACAAAAGATAAAATTTACATATTCATATTAGGAAGTGCATTTTTACTTCCATATGTATTAGAGTGTAAAGACTATTTTTTATTTGTGTTGAGCTTGGAGAGCTCTCTGTCTTCTGGATATGTGGGTTATCAAATATATGCTTTGTAGACATTTTTCTCCCAGTATGTGGTGATTTTTAAATTCCTTTCTGTATATACACATTCCCATCTGATAGCTAATTTGTCTAAAGAATTTTCTGTTTTCCTAATTTCTTGAGTATAGTTATAGGTAAAAATGCCACTAGCTCTCATTAGTTTGTTTTAGAGCGTAGTTTAGAAGGTTAAAGGACTCTGATAGTCTCTCTGTTCTAGCCTCCCCCTGATTCCTGCAGTTCTCACAACTGCCTTTGCATTGACAACTGCTTCACTGGCTTCAATGAGAAACTTGCTGTCTTATTTATCTGGACTCTTCTACATGTTGCTTTCTGAAAATCTTGTCCGGCTTTTTTCAAGCCTTTGGATTACAGTGTTGGGAAGGTGTGCATTTCAATAAATTGTTTTTCACTACCTAACAGCTGTCATTCATTTTGGAAAGTTCTTTACCAGCTTTCTTCAAATAGTTCATCTTCTCTATCCTCTCTTTTTCCTTTTAGGGTTCCAGTCATGTGTGCCTCAAATGTTTCTGTCACACAGCTCTCGAACATTTTAGGATGCTGTTTTTCTTAGTTTCCTCTTTTGTGTTTCAGCTATAATACAAATGCTTCTTCAACTGTGATTGTATTTCATTCCAGTAAATATACTGTATGTTTAAAATATGAAGTAAAATTTTTATGTAATGCAGCCATCCTACTTAGTACCACAATATATTATAGAATTCTACTTGCTTCCTTGGAGCCTGAGTGTTCAACCGGAAGCAGGGGCTGACGTCATTGCCTAGCGTCACAAGGAAATGTAATTACCTAGGGAAGAGCAAAGGCTCAGATTTAAAGTACAGTCCCGATCTGATGCACATCACCTTCACACCACTGTAGAGTTTGAAAATAGCTGAACCACCTTAATGGGTTTGTTTGTGATGTCTCCAAATGTTTTCCCATTACTGTACGCAATCATTAACAAACCGGTCTTCTGAGGAACCTCTCAGGTCATTCTTTAGCTCTGCTTAGTTGATTTTCACTTTTTTTGCATTTTCCTTGGATTCTTTGTTGCCTTCTTGAATAAATTGCTTATTTGATCTTGAATGAAGCCTTGATTTCTCTTTTTAAGAGCACTTAACATGGTAATAGCTGTTATTTAAGAGCATATTATTTCCTGCTTGTCTATTATAGTTAAGTCGGGCTCTGAGGGGAACTCTGTGGTTTCTTCCCCTTATACCTCATAGAGTTTTTGAAAGGCAAGTGTTACATATAACAGTGGAAAATGAGGTGCATTGTTCCTATGCTTGAATAAGCATACCTTTTCTCTTGGTTAGGTATTTAGTGTGAGGATTTCAATTAATTTGTGAGTTGAGCTAGGTTTAGTGTTTGTTTTGTTGTGGTTATCTTCAGTGTTTCATAGGTTTCAAATTTTTTAGTGATACTTTGCATTTAGTGTGAAGGTCCCAGTTTTACCTTGGACTTCATTAATTCATAAATTATCCTAACTTGGAACATTACTGGTAGGTACACAGTCACTTTTAAAGCAAGCAAGCAAAAGCTCATACTTTCACTCCTTCAGCAAAAAAAAAAAGTAACAGCCACGTGGAAACCTATTAAGTGTAATGTAACTCACTTAAGGAACACAATTAAAATATATAATAGACCTTTAAAAAGAGAGATTAAAGGGAGATAATGCAGCTCCTAGAAGCCATGGATCACTAAACCAAAACCACACTCTGAGATAATCAGTTTTGGAGGCACCATAGGGACACCAAGTTCTAGCTGTTCCTGTTAGTTGCCCACTGAAACTAGATACTAAGACACTGTTGCTGAAGATGGTACACACTTTGGTTGCAACTTGGAAGAAAATCACTCTGGAACTAAGCTTCCAGCTCTTCTCTGCTTGCTAGCTTTCATAAGTGCTATTCAGGCTGCTAGGGAGAAAAGTCATCAGCAATCTAACCAAGATTTGACCCTGTGAGATACAATATCAACCTGCCAGGTACGATGTATGTTACCTTTGGTGCAATAGTGTCATGGCTGTTATGAGGGAACCCACGGCTTTCTCAGGGGACCTTTCGCACTCCACAGGAAGAACTCACAATAGTACCTGTACATATAAAGGAAGCACAAGGTTAGGGAGGTGGTAGATCCGAGAGGGAGCTAGGACTTTTGTATTGGTAAGCGGGCGTGTTGTGAGATTGCTATCTAAATATTTCTAGTCTAGTCATAGACTGGTGCTTCTCTCAGGTTTGAACAGAGAAGCCTCTGTTTGGGTGATAGTTAAAGCAAAGATTTGTAACTGGTCAATTTATTGAAACCAAGCAATTGTTGAGTTCTCAGCCCCTAACTAGACAAAGATAGCACCGAACCTAGGCTTAGGAAACATCATGGAAGGTGGGATAGAACAATTATAAGAGCTGAAGGATAGGAAGAAGTGCAGTAAAATGTTTTCTTATGGACATAACATGGCTGTGGCAAGTGTGAACTCAAAGCAGTAGTGTCTATTAGGATAAGGTGGAACTCACCAATTATCTAATAGTAGATGGGATAGATACTCATAAGATACACTCCTAGAACATATATGGACAGTTAAAAATTATGGAGGATGGGGTTTCATACCCCTCATTTGTATGGTTCCTGGTCCATTACTCAGTTCCAAATAAATAACACCCCTGCATGCTGGTTCAGGGAACCCTAATTAAACACAAAGGGTCATATGTCTATATATACAAATACATATGCACACACACATAAAAAAACTTGAAAATCTAAAGACTTAGGAAAAAAAACAAAGGATTTTGTGGGGGTGGGAAGATGATTAGAGTGGATAAAGGGAGACTTTAATTAATACATATTGTATATATATTTATATATATGTATGTATGTAGATTTGAAATTGTGTTATCTAGTTCCAAATTGTTATCAATGAAGACTTGCATGCAAATGACATTATATGGACTGAAAGGTTATATTTAAGAATATAAGTGAATATACTTATAAATATATGCATGTAGTAACAATTAATGGAAGAAGAGGCCATGAATTTGAAGGAGAGTGAGGAGGAATATACAAAAGGAGCCGGAGGAAGGAAAGGAGAGAAACAAATGATGTAAATGTATTAATTCTAAAAAAAATTTGAAAAATGCACAAAGGAATTGTGAAAGAATAAATCTATTGTTAAAAAGTAAAGTCAGTTTTAGAATACAAATTAAAAGCATAAGTCAGTATTAGACATTTCACTCACCTATGTTAGTGGGTTCGGCGTGGTATTTCCATGAATACATAGAGTGTACTGGACAAGGTCAGCCTTAGTTTTTGTATGTCTTTCCTGATGGTTGTGATTCTACTTTCAGATCATCTTTGTAAAATTTCCATTTTTGAGAGAGAATATGTGGCACTTATTCTACCTAGTATAATATCCTCAGATTCTGTCCCTTTTCCTAAAAATGGCACAATCTCACTCTTTATGACTGAATAATTCTCCACTGTGGAGCCCCACTACACTTTCTTATCAGCTTGTCTGCCAAGGAGCACTCTGACTGATCTTAACTATTGTAAGTAGTGCCACTATAAATACATCATCTTGTTAAGCAGAGTTTATTTCTTTTGGATATATGCCCAGAAATGGGAAGATTGGATACAGCAATTTATCTTTAGAGTTCTGAGTGATCTCCATATGGCTATCCATACTAATTTATAATCTCATTAATATTGTTTATGATTCTGTTTTATTTACATCCTTGTCAACCTTATTTATTTATTTGTTTATTATTTTCTTTTTTTAAGGAAGGGTCTTGTTGTATAGCTCATGCTGGCCACAAGCTTATTTTACTCCTGTAAGCTTCCCAAATGCTGGGATTGATTGGTCATCACCATGTCAAGCTTATTTTTTTTTAATTTTTTAATGGTACCTGTTCTTGCTAGAATGAGGAGATGCTTTGTTATGGTTCAATTTGTGCTTATATAATAGCTAGTGATTTTGAGCATTTTCCACATATTTTCTGACCACTGGTATTATCTCTTCCAAGAAGTGACTCTTTGGTCCACTATAAGGTCACTTTAGACAATCTTCCTACTCTCTCTTCCACAAAGATCCCTGAGATTTAGGTGGAGGGATGAGATATGAATGTCCCATTTAAGGCTGGGCACTTTATATTCTTTTTTTCTCTGCTTATCCACCAGTTGGGGATTTCTGTGTTAATCACCATTTACTGCGAGGAGAAGCTTCTTTGGTGAGGGTAGAGAGATGCTCTGGTCAATGGGTGTAAAGAGAAGTCATTATCAGTCACATGAACACTATGTCTAGTAAGCAGAATGATAGGGTTCTCCTGTAAGGCTGAGAGGTTGTTAATAACATCAAGGAAACCGTTCTCCAGATGCAAAAGGACAGACACACATGCACACTCACAACAACTGACAGCACTCACAGGACCAGCACAAGTCAGAAAATATCCCCACACAAAGAGAAGGTGGATATAAAATCCCACTACTTTCTGAAGAGCTGTTGACACTTAATAGCTGCTAGGAGAGAGCCTGTCAGCTTTTTTAAGGATGTGACCCTTGCTAAGTTTACCACACTCAAGGGCAAACCCAATTTCCAAGAAGTGGCTTGGGAAGCACTAACTGAACTTGATGGAAAAAGAAGAAAGGAGAGGGAGGAGGAGAAGAGGTAGGAAGGAATGGAAAGGAGTAAGGGTGGTAAGGAGAGGAACCGAGGGAAGGAGAGTGAATATGTAGAAAATACATTGCATGGACTACTCAACGAATTAATAAAAATAGCTCTGAAATTTTTTAACATACTGGATAGTGACCCTTTGTCAAGCAAAAATTGGCATTTCCCCCATTGTATAGTTTTTTCTATACTCTGTTGGTTGTTTTAATTTAATGTGATCCTATTTTTCAGTTTTTGCTTTTGTTCCCTATGCTTTAAAACTCCAGAAAATCCTTGTCTGTACCAGCGTCTTGAAAGGTTTTCCCTATATTTTTGCTTACTAGAATCAACGTTTCAAATCTTTTATTTGGGTATTTGATGTATCTTGAGCTGTCTTGTGATTTATGAAGGTTGTAGGTTTGGAAAGGCTATGCTTCAGTTCTCTACATGTAGATACATGGTTCCTATGCACCATTTCCTGAAGATTCTGTCCTTTCTCCAATGTATGCGTTTTACATGTTAATCAAAAGAATCCGATGCCTTCATCAAACAACTCTTCTCTATGCTCAAGGGGGCTACGAGGAAGAGGAGGAAGAAAGACTGTAAAATCGAGAGGTATTAGATGACTTCAAGGAAACAGTATCTTCCAGACATGATAGGACTGAGGCCCGTATGAACTCTCAGAGACAGTGGCAGCATGCTTAGCACTTGCCCAGGTTCAAACCAGATGGTGCCCCGGTATTGTGAAAGGGAAGTTGACACTGGTTCCCATCCCTAACCAAGTGGACACTATTTCCATTCATAACCAAGTGGACACTGGTTCCATTCTTAACCAAGTGGACACTGGTTCCCATCCCTAACCAAGTGGACACTATTTCCATTCATAACCAAGTGGACACTGGTTCCATTCTTAACCAAGTGGACACTGGTTCCCATCCCTAACCAAGTGGACACTATTTCCATTCCTAACCAAGTGGACACTGGTTCCCATTCCTAACCAAATGGACACTATTTCCATTCCTAACCAAGTAGTCACTGGTTCCATTCCTAACCAAGAAACTATCTCCAAATGATGTTTGTTTGCAAAGAAGAAAATAGATCTTTCTGGGTAGGCCCCATGCTTAAAAGTAAATGGCCAGAAGAAAACAAACTCAATTATATTTTTGTAGACTTTTTGCCTCATATTTCTTTGCTTGTACTTTTTGTTTTGTTTTACTGACCTTCTGCTTGTATATTATGGTTACTGGTTTACTGTATTCATGGATATTTTTGAGTCTCTCTCTGTGTGTGTGCTTCTTGTGTTCTTTTCTTTGCCTATTTATTTGTTTCCTAAAGAGAGAGGAGGGTTATGGAATTTGGTGGGCATTACAATTTTAATTCTTTAATAGCTTCAAAGTCATTATGAACTAAAATCTTTCATAGTTATTTTCATTGTTAAGACTGAGAATATAATATTCTTTCATCAAAGATTGCCAAATAAAATGGAAAATATCCAACAAAATTTTAATTTCAGATTAATAATGAATAATTCTTAGAGTAAGTGTATTCCACAGATTTTTTCCCTTAAATAATCTATATTGTTATTTGCTAAATTTGTTATTCTGGGATTTATGTGATTCTAGTATGAAAGTACAACTTTCAACATATCCCCTTTCTTTGATTATTTTTTTTCTTCTGATTTTGTGTGTGTGTGTTTCTTGAGAATAAATTTCCATTCTAGAAGTGGAGTTAAAATATTTTTTTAGAGGAGTTGAAAGAAAACACAGTAATGAACACAAAGGGATGAAGTAATTGTAGCATTTGGGTTTTCAATGTTGAATCTATTTTTCACTTCTAAAAACGTTTCCACTACTTCCCAAATATAACATATAAGCTGAACAGAAATGAAGGCTTAGTGACCAGTTCTCTATACCTGCTTTACTTTTTCAGTGATGAGATGGTTGTTCATGCTTTGTCCTCAAGGAGCTATCCTAGAAGCTCTAAGTAGTGATGGGTGCTCCTCTGAGAAAAATCTGTAAGACACCGACACTGTGAATTTGTGAAGCCTTTAGGTGAGGGGTAGAAGGACTGTTGAACAATACTTGAGCTTCTTTACGACAGGTTAGATGTACAGGATGGTGTTTTGACTTAGGAGTGTGTGACAGAAGCTGAGTAAGAATAAGACTTATCTATCTTGGTGAAAGAGATTCACATTTTAGAAATGAAATGGCATACTCATTGTCTTCTTGGACCAACAATCCTTTGACAAACGTATCTATTATGCAGAATATTTGTAGAATTTCTAAAGTACAGGGGGTCCATTGGCTGAACTGGATAAGATTCTACTAAAGACAACTTTATTATTTTCCATTGTGGTTCCTGTCACAGAAGTGTTTCAAAGCTGTTGCTATTTCCACACGTGACACAAAGATATCGTTCACCTTCCCAGATATTGTAGTATGCCAAAAGGTGGTGGCGGAGCTACTGGAAAAGATGGCAAGGAGCACAAAGATAATGTGTAGTTCTTTGTGTTCCTTGTCCTAGATGTTAGTGAGAAAAAAGACCCTTATTTATAAATAAAGTTTTATTGGAACAAAGTCATAACATTTATTTTTGTTTTGCCTATTGCTGTTTTTGTTCCTTAATGACAGAGTTGAGCTATTATAGAAAAGAGTATATGGTTCACAGCCATATTTTGTATCCTGTCCATTAGTGTTTGCAGATCTCCATTTTAGACAAAAGACAAAGAAGGTTAAGAATAAATTTACACATAGCCACAAGCTATTGTGTGACTCATTAAGTTCCCATGGCAAAGTTGTTGCTATGTGAAACTTGTTTATTTATACTTAAATTCTTCAGAAGGCTCCAAGTGCCTGTGAAAGGCTTAGAGCAGATCAGAATACCCTCTTTAGGCTGGCTTGGAAAATCTCCTCAACTCTCTTTTCTGCTTTCATCCCTCATTAGTTTTGGGATACAAGACAGAGTTGAGAGAGAGAGAGAGAGAGAGAGAGAGAGAATTAAAAATTAATCTCAGCATGAGATTGAGAAGGAAAAGAAGCACTCTGTGATTCAACAATAATCACATTTGTTTGAGGTCCTCATTTATTACAATTAGAAATATTGCCAATGATTTTATGTGCGAATTATTTTATTTCTAAATTAGAAAATGCTGAAAGAATATTATTCCTTTCTTTTAAAAAATATAGAATTTCTGGAAGTATAGTTCTATAGTTCTAAAGTGATTTCTCTCCTTGAGAGAGAGAGAGAGACAGAGAGAGAGAGTAAAAGCAGGGGAGAAGATTATTAATTGCATTTGAGACAAAGCCCATGTGATCACTGTCTGAGCTCTGCTTTTCTGCGCAAAGCTGTCAATGCACAAGCTCTGTAGGAAAGAGTCATATTTGGGAAACTGGCTGAATTGTCTGCACCACTTGGAGTCTAGATGTAGCCATCCAGATATCTGATTCAGCAGAAAGAACAGATGTTCCCTTATTTATACTTCAAAGATATATAACAAAAAGATTAATGGAGACTCAAACCCATGGCATGAAATTAACTTAAACAAATACATTTGCTCAGTGTTTTCCTTTGGTGTGTAGGAGGCAGATGTGTCACAAACATTTCATGTTGCTTACTATGCTTTGATGCGAATGTACAGTGTACTGGGTTGTGAGATGTGATTAGGTATATAGCATTTATCATACTGTCCATTAGAGAGAATATTTGACTGGACACATTTATAGTTGAGACAAGTGATGCTATGAATAATGAAGTAATTCTGGTTTAATCCAAAAAGAATATGCATACTAGAAATGCAAAAAGAAAAAAAAACCCATAGTTTGTTAATTTCCAAGAATCAGAGAGCCATCAATGCCTTAGTTATCCCATGACCTTCTGTCCCCAAGGTAATAAACCCAATAGTTTAGTTCAGGTTCATCAACGACAATTTAAAGCAAGAATTTGGATGGTAGTTTATTTTGACAAATAACTGTTTTGGGGAAGAGGTTAACTGGAAGGAGGGAAAGCCAATGAAGGACACACAAGTGTGTTGGTCAATGCTGCAATAAATGATTCTTGTTCACATTGGGTCTTGTATGGACTACATATTAGAATTATCCTTCTGTGTGAAAGAAGATGGGGGATACTCCTAGTTCCTATCTCAGTAAGAGATACCCCCAAGAGTAGTGATTCTTTTGTATGACCGAATTTGCTGCTGAGCAATGCTGAGCAGATTCCCGCTGGAGGCCAGCACTGTGGTGTCCGAAAGGTAGTATCACACACTGATAGGCAGTGTTCAGTTTAGGTAAGCTGCTCTTAATGACTTAAGTAGGGCCAGATGAGTGCATCAGAGATGTCTATTGAAGTTGTTGATAATTTGATAATAGCTCCTCAAACTAGTGATTCGAAGAACAATCTCCTATCTTCCAGTTCTAGAGAACAGGAATCCATGTATAGCTTAGCCAGCTCATTCTTCTTTCTCAAATTGCACTCAAGATCACAGCCAAGCAGCCACTATCTCAAGGGTCTGCTTGGAGGATACTCACTGCGAATTTAATCAGGTTTTGGAAGAATTTAGTTCCGCATGGGCTGTTATTGTCTGTAGTGTGTAGTAAAGTGAAATGGAGCCTCTGGGAGGCACAAACTTAGAATAAAGTCTTCCACGATACCTTTATTTTCTTCATTTCCTGCTTTTCTTAGTCTAGTTATTTCTAAAACAAGTTTCAAAGAGATTATGTTGTAAATCATAGTAAAGAAAAAAGAATCTTAACCTCACTATCTCCAAAAATAACATAAATCTAAATACTGCATTTAGTATTGCAATAGTAATAGCATTTTCTATATATGATGTACTGAATCTCCAAGGTTTACATTTAATCTTGCCATTGATATTACTATTATTATTATTAGTCTTAGTTTTAGTTTATTCAGCTATTTTTCACTTTTGGGTGCAATGGTAAAATTTAGATCATCTCTTTGCGGTGGTTTGAATGAGCGTGGTCCCAGGGGCTCATATATCTGCATGTTTTTTTCTCAGTTGGTGAACTTCTTGGAAGGATTGGGAGATATGTTCGTGTTGGAAGAGATGTGTTGCAGCTACTGGGCTTTAAGGTTTCAAAGCTAGTATCAGGCCCAGTGTTGCTCTCTTTGCCTGCTGCCTGTGGATTGGGATGTAGCTCTCAGCTACTTCTCCAGCACTATGCCTGCTCACATGCCAACATCCTCTCCACCATGAGAATGGCCTAACCCTCTGAAACTGTAAGCAAGCCCCGAATTAAATGCTTTCTTTTATAAGAGTTGTCATCATCATGGTGTTTCTTCATAGCAACAGAACAGTAACCAAGACACTCTTGGTATAAGTCCAGTTATAGAATCATATACTCGACTGCTCTTCAGATATATGGGAGTTATGAGGGACAAAGAATATAGAGCATTGTAAAAGCCATAAATAAAACCAAATGTCCGAATTCTCTGCATTCAGCTGAACCCAGGAAGGCTTTCACACTGAGGACACTTTCTTTCATTTTTCCAAAGAATACAGAGCCAAGGATCTCACATTATCAGTTTTTATTTTGAATGAAATGTTCTATAGTCATCAAGTTGAATACACTAGATTTGTATGTATTTACATGGAAAGGTCCCAATGATATGAAGAAGGGGCATATTGGAAAACAGCTGATGGATTCTTGGGGAGGATTAATCATTGTCTTCAGTTGTGTTCCCACTGATAAGCCCACTGGGCTCCCATGTGTGCTATGAAACCCATGCTCCCACAAGTAACCCTGGATAAACTCAAGAATAAACAACAAAGACATGGTTGTGGAGAGAGATTCTTGGGAGGAGAAGGAGGTATGGGTGTGGGAGTGAGATGAAAGTAGGTAGGGATCAGGGAACATCATATATAATGAACACATATGATATTGTGACAACAAATTAAAGAAAAGCTATTAAAATAGCATATGGAAACTGCTCACACTACCAGCTAATGTGAGCACTAGAAAACAGCTCCTACACTTAAGGGCTAGGGAACATTGTGGAAGAGGAGGTGGAAAGATTCTAAGAGCCAGAGGATCAAGGAGTTTTCTGGGAGATTGGTCTTCTAGTAACATCTACACTTAAAAAGTTTTACCAAAATATCAGTCTGTACATGTGTGGAACAGGGATGCCACCAATAGATGAATTAAACTGGACGATGGAGGGAGTAGAGTTTAGGAGACCTCAAGCAAAGAGCAAATGGCAAAGTTCTTCAATATAAAGAACTACAGGCAACTAAGGAATGTTGAGAGAAGGAGAAATAATCTTCCCCAAGGAAGAGCAATTGGTCATCCAGTACCAAATGGTCAGACCTGAAAACAGATATACAAGTAACATTATATAGATTGAGCAGGTTATTTTTAGAAATAACTTATATATGTATATATGTACATGTGTATATGCATGTAACAACATATTAATAAAACAGATCTTGATTTTGAAAGAGAGAAAGTAGGGGTATATGAGAGTTTGAGGGGAAGAGAAGAAGGGAGAAAATCATGTAATTATAATCACAGCAAATGAAAGAAATAACTTGAAAAATGAAAAAATACTGGGAAAATAGGGAGAAAGCAATATTAGTGATGACAAAATTGATTTTTATTTTCTTAAATATCTGAACCTTTACAAATAGTTCAAAGTTTTCAGCAATTCATATATTCAAAATAAAGATTAACTTGAAATAAATCATTCTTTCTTAATTTATTGATTTGAACTTTCTCAGATTGGCAAGGTGTAGACTCATTAATGAGGCTTCGCTGTTCCGACATCACACCTCTCTAAAGTATCCCTTTCCATTAACTCCATTTTGGGCAGCAGAATTATTTCCTAAATATTCAACTTCACCTTCTGGAATTTCTTTCCACTCCTGTTACTAAATGAATTTCTCTGTATTTTTTCAAGCCTATTTCCAAGCGTGCTCCTCTCAGAAGTACTCTGCCCTCATCCAGAGTCCTGGGATCTGTGTTTTCTATATTTCTTATCTCCTGTTATTTTATCCTTTTCTCCCTTCTTCTGGATGACAAACACAGGACCTTTGTTTCTGAATGTTTCCTCTGCTATTGGGGAATTGAGATGTTCAAATGCTTGGGAGTTTGTTTCTGTGTTTTCTGTGCACCATATTTGGAGGCATTTAGCTTCTAGTACCACAAACAATACTGAGCTCAAACACTGTAAATTAAAAAGAGTAAATATTTTCTCTTCTTCCAAGTTGTGCTTGCTGTTAGATTTATTGTCTAGAAATTAAACTTTATTTTCAGAAGTAAATTTATGCAATAAAAGAGTAAAATTACAAAAATAACAAAATATAAAATCAAACAGTCCTACTTAATATTCTTTTAGTCTGAAAATTTCTTTCCATCTAGCCAATCTGGGTGTGCGTATGTAAAGATATATAGCTTAAATTGTAGTTAATTTCCTCATAAGAAACTAAAGACATGGATAGGGGACTGGCTTCTGTCGAACTAAACTAAGCTGACAGTTCTGGTCTGATCCCCAAATCTGAGAGGCCATGAAGAGACAGAAAACAGCTCTGTTTGTCACTCAGACCATGAGGAAGTTTGCATGCTGCATGCGAACAGCAAGCTCCACTGGTTTTATAAACAGTCCAGACTTGGGAGACTCTGGCCTCAGCTTTATTCTTAGTCTATTCACACTTCAATGCTGCGTTTTAGAATAACTCAAAATACCATACTGAAGAAGAGCAATATGGTTCGTATCATGGCTCATCGGGAAAAAGCTTCCCCCAAAGGACACAGGGGAGCCATTTGTTTTAATTTCATTTCTCCTCAAAGCACAACAACAGATGCTTCAAGGACATTAAATAAAAGCTCAGAATTCATGTCTGCTGTTCTTTCAATCTAAATCAATTTTTTTACTTAAATCTTTAAATCAAAATTGGAAATTTCTAGAATTGTGAGAAAAGACAGTTTATATCATTCATATTTTAAGTACGAACAGAGCTTCTGATGTGAAAAGAAGTGTCTAGTGTGGCCAATGGTTGCCCCATGATAGTAGTTAACAAGACCCGAATGCAGAAAAGCATCAATCAAGCCAAGCAAGAATTAGAGGGAAATGAAGCAATTCTTTATTAACAGCTAAGCGACAATGAAAATGAAAAATCAAAAGAAAAATGATTCAAAAGGAAATTGAGTGCCTACGAAACCCACTGGGGCCAAATGGCTATCTGCTAAACCATGCTGTCACCTCTTCATACTCAGCTCTTTATTATGAATGAACAATGGTCCAATTACGCAAAAACCTGCCTTGGATCATCTCAGCGCTGGTGACGGTTATTTTATGCAGGTTTCTTCTTCAGGCAGAGTGAATTTCTGTTACTCTCACCTTATCCTGGCCTACAAAACATTGAGCCTGAAGCACCTGAGCTCCCTTTGAATGGCTGTGATCAGTCATATATATATATATATAGGAGTAAGGAGCATGGCAT
>LOEQ01004793.1:74073-95334 GCA_001685075.1 Bramus lutescens | reverse complement strand
TCTGTCTGTCTGTCTGTCTGTCTGTCTGTTACGGAGGCGTTCTCTGCTGTCTTGCTCTCATCTTAAACTTTCATTATGACTGATCGCCTCTGTGCTTGTTTTGTTTTGTTGCTGGTACCCACTAGAGGGCAGCAGAGGAAAAAAGATTTCAGAGAAAGCCAGCCTGCGTAGAAAATTTGTTCAAAACTTTGTGGTTAGTGTTGCGCACCTCCGTTAAAACAGCTTGGAGCCAAATGCAAAATCTAACGGTGAAACCTAGAAAGGTGCTGGTTTTTTTCTGGCCCTCACACTGAAGATTAACTTACTAACAACCATTCAGGCCAAGTATTCCTTGTAAGGCAATGACTAGATAAGGGGCATGTACTCTGCTGCTGTTTATTAAAAGCATTTGCCAGTATTCCCTGCATTTGCCTCCCTTCATCCATTTTTTCCATTCGAACCTCTGAAAGTCATTTATTTACTGCTGTACCACGTGATCTTTTTTACAGGCTGTAAAACGGCACTTTGTAAGTTTGGTTGTTGGCATTCTGCCATGAAGCTTGTTAGGAGTAGAACCAGTCTCCACACAGCTCCAATACTGGATAAGATATCAATGAGCCAAGTCCATGCTTAAATTTATCCCTTATTCCTTCTAGAGATTTGATAACTTAGTATTTATACTTTGGAAAGAATCATCACCATTAAGCGAGCAGTAGCAGTTGACACCCAGGATATCACCTCCCCACCGTGCTTCATGTTCTACTCTCAAAGAGACACACACAGCCTGAAAAGAGTGGGGCAACTCAGTTTCATTCAAGCAATCGAGAAGCAGTGGCTATGCTTAGTCTTAATTTAGCAATACATGAGTATTTTGACAAGTCTAAGATTGTGCTACATCTCTTCAGTGTAGCCTTTTCTCCATCCGTATTAGGTATAATGATTCTTTCTATCCCTGTCCCCGGTTGCTTTCTCTTTGTGATGTCTACTCTTGGTTGTCCCCTTGATTGACTACATCTGAACTCAACTAAATCCCAAGCATCTGGGCATGCCTGGGAAGAATTTTCTTGATTGGATAATTTTAGGTGAGAAGATCCCTACTAAATCTGGGCCACTCCTTCTGATGGCAGCCCACATAAGAGAACATGGAAATAGGAAGCTCTTCTCTGTGTCTGCTTGCCCTCACTCTTGCAGATAAGGCATTCTGTCACCAGTATTAGGGCCGACTCCTTTAGGATACAACATAGATTGAAGAACAGCGGATTCATCCAGCGTTATGGACTGAACAACTATAAAATTCTTGTTCTTTCTCTGGTAGTGAGACAGGCATTGTAGGATTAGTTGGAACACAGCCTGTAAGCTACTCTAATAACATATATATATGATCAAATCTGTCCTTCTAGAGGACTCCTATTTCCACATTCTTATTCTAACACTTGTACTGTCACTCTCTTCTGAGTTTGGCCTACCAGTAAGAGTGCACTGTGCAATGTACACAGGTCACTCAAAGGTAGGTATTTAATGCCAGGCATTGTATAATGGAGCCATAAAAGATGTATGAAATTAATATACATTGATGTCTTATCCTTCAATCCCAAGGCTCTATGATGAGGATTCTGTTCTCCAAGAAAACAAGAAGATATGCACAGCCCACTGCCTGGGTATCATCCCTTACCCAGAGTTTTGTGTGTTATTCCAGAAAGGTCCATCTACTCTGTACCATCTTTCTCTAGAACCCTGTGGTCACTTGATTACTAGAACATGGCCAGGTAGAAATGACTTGTCACATACAATTCTACCTGAAAATTTTTTCAGAAACTTTTATATCTTTGGGAACTTTTCGGTCATAAAAATTTTATTTGTGTGTGTGTGTGTGTGTGTGTGTGTGTGTGTGTATGTATGTATGTATGTGAAGGCATTGCAGGCAGTGCCTTCGACATGTGGGACCTCCTGAAGAGGCAGTCTAAGACTCAGACTTCACTGAGCACCTAATCCTTTCTTTGGACATTCAGGGTAGACCAGTAGGCTCGGTGTATTTCTTGAGATTAAGGAAATGAGTGAATCTGGTTGGAATGGCCCTTCTCTTTTCTTACATCCCAGCACCAGCCAAGTCTTATCCACTTCTGCCTTGTGTTTCAGTTCAAATCTGCCACACAAGGCTATAAAGTTGGGTCATGGTGAAAGAAGTAACAGAAACCTCCTCTCGGACCTCCTCGTGGACTGAAGCAGACTTGGGAATGCACAGCCAGCAGTTGCTGGTATTTTCAAAGGCCGACTGTGATGTGAACATAGTTCCTACCCAGAGCCTGCAGACATAGGAGGAGGAGTAAGCTGGCAGAAAACAATGATAGCATTTGCCCTGGACAGAGCTGTCACCTAAAGCCAACTGTGCAGAGTAAAAAGGTAGTCCATTCCCTTTAATTACAGAGCAACTGGCATTTCATTTCATTTCATTCTGACATGGAATATGGTTCCCTTTTCATTAAATATGAACATCCTATAAAATATGGATTAGCCATGGGGCTTGCTGGTGAACTGTGAGTTACAATCTTTCCAATCGAGTTTGAATTATTTGTGTTGGTTTTCCGATCTGGAAAGCAAATGTATGCATGCCATAAACTGAGATGTTTGAAATGATCCCTCCTAATAGGCACTTTCTTTATGTTTCAATTTTGACAATGGCCGAGCCAATTCACTGCAGAAAGGAGTCTACTGTAAAGAAGAAGAGTTTGTCAGTAGGGTCCAGGACAGCTCTGCTTTCTTCCCGAGTGAGACATTCACTCAGGCTTGAGCCTTCTGCTAACTAATGTGAAGGCAGAGTTGAAGTGCTCCTGGCTTTAGACATTGCAGCTTTCTGACCCACACAGGCTGGGCTTTTTTTCAAATACGCATGATGTAATTGTGGTTTCTAAGAAGAAATAATACTTGGAAGCTTGAATATGGGCTTTCACATGAAAAAATAAATGATAAATTTGTAGATTCATAAAGTCTGATGAAAGCTAGCACTGTCGGTTGGAGACTCGATATAATTGTTATTTTATTTTTATGATTTCATAGAAAAAATGCTTTCTTTGCTAGGTTTGTGGTTTTATTGGCTATGGCGGTTTGTAAAAATGTAAAGCACATTGAAAAGAGCCCCGCCCCCTCTTCTGAACACACTAAAACTGAAATGGAAAACTCAGCAGAAGAGTCCACACTGCCTCATGGAATCACATTTAACCCCAAACTTTGCAGGGCACCCAAATGGGGAGATATTAGGACATCATTTTCATTGCCTTTATTAAACTAAGAACTTTTAAATTCCTTCATAGCATACAGAGTATTTACACATGGTATTTCCACCCTCTATGTCATCGGTACTCAGCCTTCCTACCACCTCAACTCTTTAATTCAGTTCTTCCTGTTGTGGCAACCGCCAATCATAAAATTATCTTCATTGCTACTTCATAACGGTAATTTTGCTAATGTTCTGAGTGGTAAGTAAACATCTGATGATACATGGGGTATCTGATATGTGACGCCTGTGAAAGGGTCAATCAAGTCCCAAAAGTGGTTGCGACCCACAGGCTGAGAACCACTGGTCGATAGCTATATTTAGCTGCTTTGTGTTTAATATTTTCCCTTTTATAACATCCTCTCGTATGTGTATGCAATGCTTATATATGTCTTTGTATTGACAAGACATTTTCCAAACAACTCATTTAGTCTTCAGAATGACTTCAGAGACCAGAATCACTGTTTTCTTTTTACAGCAAAGAAGAAATAGCTCAGAAATGAATTTTCTTCCGACCGCTCAGGGATGAGCCCGCACCTGTACTTGGAAAAAGCGGCCCCACCCCTCACCATAGGCGTGCACCTCATCTGGGAAGCATAAAAGAATTTACCATGTTCTGGGACACAGGTGAGTGGACCCTGAGGGTCTGAGAGCAGAAGAGCTGACCCCATCCTCCTTGTCTGCCGGGTAAGGAAAAGATGCCTTCCTCCTTCTGCCCATTGCTACCTGTGGCAGGCAAGAGAGCTGACCACGCCTCCCCCTCCTATACCTCCTACAGCAAAACAGTAGAGCTGACCCTGTTGATGTAAGTGGGTGGGACCAGGCCTGAGGACCCAAGAGCAGCAGAACTGACCCCACTCCTTGCTGTAGGCTGCATTGGGTGAGCTGGCTAATACAGAGCTATAAGTTGGCTTAATTATGAAAATAAGTTTGTATACTAATGAGGAAGGGGATTTCTTATTTTTATATATAGAATTAAATCTTGGGTGAACATTTGATACTGTAGGACATGGACTCTTTTCAACTTTTTAGGGTTATCCATATTTTCATTTTCCAGTTGCCAATGCTGAGGACTGTGCTTTGCAAAATATATATTAAAAATTGACAAGAGATGATTAGGCCTATTTCAAAAGTTGTTGGAAATTTTAACCCAGCCAAAATTAATTTAACTATATTTTATGGAACTTAGGTAATCAACACCAATAGCAATTTTATAACAGAGTATAATCCAAAGACAGACTTCCTTGATTTTTGTGTTCCTTAGAATATGAGAGAGAAAAAAGGAAAAAGAAAATTTAAAATTTCCTGGCCTTTGAACCCCAGATCTTCACCAAGTACCCTAGTTTCTTGGTCCTTTCGCCTAAGTTCTCTGGTTCTGAAGGCTTCTAACTTCGACTGAAATGGACTACTGTCTTCTATTCTCCAGTTTGCTGATGGTCAGTCTGTTGTGGGAATTCTTTGCTGCACATTCATGTGAGGCAATTCTTCTAATAAATGTCCTCTAATATACCTATTTGTTTTGTCTTTGTGGAAAATCTCAGCTAAACAATCTGCTCCTTTCACATGAAAGCATAGATACTAAATAACATATTTCAAATTTCATAAGTAAATGGTTAAAAACATGGAACTGACTTATAGTATTGGGTGGCAGAAAATGAACACAGAACTTATTATATTAATGGGACTTATTGATTTAAAAACTTTAAAAATTCTCTCTCTCTCTGTGGTGTGTGTGTGTGTATGTGTGTGTGTGTGTGAGAGAGAGAGATAGAGAGAGAGAGAGAGAGTTCAGATGCTATGGAGGTCAGAGGTATCAGATTCCTTTGGAACTTGAGTTATAAGCCACTGATACGGGTGATAGGAATTGAACTTGAATCCTCTGCAAAAGGAATATATGCTCATAACTGCTAAGCCATCCCTCTAGCATGGTAATGAAGCTTTGAATATTTTAGCTATATGTGAAAATTCCTATACTTAAAGTAAAACAATTCTAATACCATGATTTATAAAGAGTAGGGTTGTGAATATAAATGGAATTGTCTTTCTAGTGGATGTTGAAAGACTTTAAGTATTTTGGACCATTTAGGAAATAGAGAACAAAACGAGATTTACATTTAAGAATATTTGTTGAAATTAATTTTATACCTAATAGTTAGATTTAAAATGCTTAAACCTCCACCATAGAGACTAGTCAAATATGCAATAAAGCATTAGTCAAAGAAATATAAGATACCATTAAAATTCATGTTATTATTGGGAAATCATGGCCAAAAAATTACAGTGTAGAGCTGTGTTGAGGGGATGAGAATCAAAGAACATCAACCAAATCGTTCTAAGTGCACATAATTTCCACAAAGCATTTCTATATCTTTTTCACACTCGTAAAAGCAGAGTGTGATCTTAAATATCGGGTCCCTTGATACGCATTTTCTTTGGGTAGGAAGGATTCACACCAGAACTATTTGACACTTCTAGAAAGCCTTCATAAAACAATGTTAAATTAAAAAAATTATTATCCAAGAATACATGGGCTTTGATGATACATATGTGAAGAGAAATGAGCATAAAGCTTGAACATGAAGCAGATTAAACTGTGCAGGAAAATGTAGGTAATCTGACAGAAAATGATTGCCACATTCCTTCTGGGTACATGGTCATGGATTCTGTTAAATTTCTCCACAAGTGTTTTGAATTCTCTGTAGAAAGATGGGTAATTCTCTGCATTAGTACCTGCTTTAATTTTCCTTCACCACAATGCCATTTGCTTTATCTTTTGTAAACTTACCTTTGCTTTTCTTCAAAGGATGCTTGCCATATAGCATGAATGACATGATATAGCCTGGTTTGCAAGTTTGAAACATGGAACTCAGCACCCTGCTTTTTCCTGATCATAGAACAACCACACGAGGCGGTAAGTGCCAGTTTTATAAAACTCAAATTTACGACACAAATGTTTTCCTGCTGTCAGACATATACTGGGGAGATGCAAGAGTTAATGTCTAACAGCAGCATTTGGATCTGAAAGAGCATCCCAGATGAGCACCAGCACCAGCAGCTCAGGGGAGCAAGCACTGGGCCTACATGTGGTACACTACACCTCACAGATATCTGAGCAGCAGAATTCCCTTGTACACATAGCCTAGTTATGATGTTCAGTGTCTTAGGTTTAAAGTAATCTTGATATGTTTCAAAATAAGTTTGTAGTTGCATTTTATTTGTATTTTTGATAGTGATTATCCTGCAATTGTCTTTGATCATAAAACTCTGAAAAGAACCACAGAGATTCACTTTGTGGGATGACTTATTATGCCAGGATTTTATTCTTTGGCTTGTGCAAAATCAGGGAACACATTCATTCTCATTAAGTGGAAAAACTAACAGTAACGCATTGTGTCTCTGAAAAACTATTAAAATACATTTTAACTAAAAAAAATCAAATGTTAAACAAAAGTAATTTCCCCACTCAGTTAGTTCAGGTTTTCTCAAAACAGGAGAAAAATATTAAAATTTTGCAATTAAGACAGACAAATGGTTACAGATAGTTATAAACAAAAGTGTCCATAATTTACTAGTCTGTGCCAAAAGAGGCACAATAAACCAGGAGGTGCCTATTGCCATCACACCCAACACTGGTGCCAAGTAATTTCACCCAACATACCCTGAAGATGACCTTCTCCCACCATTTTCCAGAGTACACCTAACCCCTAACCCTAGCCCTAACCCTAGCCCTAAGCCTAATCCTCAGAGGACAGGGACCCTGATCTAGTCAGTTACAAATTTGGCACTTGTATTAAAGTAAATCAAGACACAGTGAGTGTATTCACTGTGCATCCAGAGGTCACAGCCCTCTCAATTCCAGTTATGAGGCTACCATCTTTTGGTGTTGTGTGCAGTCAAGTACATGAGCAACCCAGTCAAAACTACTGATTAGTTATCCAGTACTTGCATGGTCTTCAGAACTCCATAGGGAAATTTCCTAATGGCCAGTGAAATGCATTTGCTTTTTTATATCTCTAATGGAAGAGATTTTAATCCCCTGGACATTCTGTCTGCTTCCTTAATAAAGTCAGGATTTCTGAATATATTTTACTAAAGGGCACACTGTCTTCATATCACCTCTGAACACTTTCCTAGGGCAGTTTAGTTCTTTTGAAATTAATGGGCACGTCTCTCTTTTTGGTGGTAAATGAGAATGCTGAGTGATGGAATAACTAGGCCACCCAAGCTTATCTTGGTTGGGAAAAGCCAGAATATGAGTTCACTGTTAAAATAAAACAGTCCTTCAGAACCTAATAATTTTTCTTTTCGTGTCTGGACAATGTATCTTGGGAGTTGCCTCTCTGACACAACCCAAGAGAAAAGGCAGATTTGCAACTGATGCCATTTCTTCAGGTGCATTTGGACCCCATTCCACATCACCATCACTGCTTTTACTGCTTCTGGACTACAGATAGTTTCCATTTTTTTTCAATTTTAACTATTCTATATATAATAATGCTAATTAGCAAGTGTTCCTCTCTAAGCAATCTGGGACATGATACATATGCAAAAAGAGAAAAGCAAGCCAGAGTGGGCTTAGTGCCCAGAAAAATTTGTCACAATCACTCAGAAACAACTTGAGGAATTTTTCATACACACACACACACACACACACACACACACACACACACCCTATGAAACAACTTTGCAATATGCGGAATGTTGAGTGACTAAAGAAAAATACCTTCAAACGTAAAATTTTCAATACAATTTCAAACACTTATGGCAGTGAACAGAAAATGGTTCTGTGGACAAATCTAAATAGGGTCCTACAAGCCATGGTGAGTCCTGGGTGTTGAAATGACAATAGTTATCATGACTCTTTTCTCATTCTTCATTTTCAATCCATTCGTTACCTTCTACATTGTTCCCTTCACCACACTCTAATCTGTTTTGGTGTCGTTACTGTTCTTTCATCAGAATGTGTTATACATATACTGAGTACAGACAAAAATACCAAATATTTTGGATGATGCCAATAATTTAAAGAATTTTGAAGGTACAGCTTAGCTGAAAATATGTTTCTCCACAAGTTTATACAAGAGACTAAACATTTTGAATTGATTGCAAGATCAGACCCTGATCAGGAACCAAACAGATGTGAATAAGAGCAGATGCATTCTGGACACACCAAGTGCCTTACGTGTTTCATCTGCATGTGTATGGGAGCTTGTGAATTAGAAACTCCAGTCAGTGCTAGTGTGTGTTGGCGTGTGGTGCCTTATGTATGTATGAGAAACAGTTAAGAACTGTTGGTGGGCATTCATAATTATATATTTTCAAACATTTTTATTGGAAAGCTAAACTTGTATAAATCAAAATTGTCACTGGAAACAATTCTACTCAAATAATTATATTTATTCAATTTTAAATTCATTGAATGTAGTCATTCTTTCTCAGTATATCTGAGGGTTTGATTCCAGGATGCCTATAGACTCCTCAAATCTATCCCTGCTCAACTCCCTGAGGTGCATTTTCATGGAATCTACACACATCTTCTTATATAATTAGATTATATGTAGATGAGAGGTAATACTAATACAATGCAAAGACTATAAATTGTTGACATACTACAATGTTTGGAAAATGATAGAAAGAACAAATTTTGTATATTTGATTTTTAATTACTTTTTAAATTGTTTTTATTGCACTATGCACTTTTCTCCACTCCCTCCCTTCTTCCTCTCTCCCTTTCTACTCTTTCCCATGACCTCTATGCTCCTAATTTACTCAGGAGATCTTGTCTATTTCTCCTTCCTATTTTGGTCTATGTATGTCTCTCTTAGGGTCCTCTTTGTTGTCTAGGTTCTCTGGTGTTGTGGATAGTAGACTGATTTTTCTTTGCTTTATGTGTAAAAGCTGCTTATGAGTAAGTACATATGATATTTGTCTTTCTGTGTCTGGGTTACATCACTCAATGCTTTTTTCTAGATCCATGTATTCATCTTCAAGTTTCAAGATGCCATTATTTTTTACCGTTGAGCAGTACTCCATTGTGTAAATATATCATATTATCTTTATCCATTCTTCAGAGGAGGGGCGTCTAGGTTGTTTCCAGGTCTGGCTATTACAAATAATGCTGCTGTGAACATAGTTGAGCACATGTCCTTGCAGTATGATTGCACATCCTTTGGGTATGTATCCAAAAATGGTATTGCTGGGTTTTGAGGTAGATTGTTTCCTAATTTTCTGAGAAATTGCCATACTGATTTCCAAAGTGGCTGTACAAGTTTGCACTCCCACCAGGAATGAAGGAGTGTTCCCCTTATCCCACGTCTTCTCAAGCATAAGCTGTCATCAGTATTTTCTATTTTGGCCATTATCATAGGTGTAAGATGGAATCTCAGAGTACTTTGATTTACATTTCTCTAATGTCTAAGGAGGTTGAGCATTTCTTTAGGTGTCTTTCAGCCATTTGAGACTTGTCTGTTGATAGCTCTCTTTTTAGGTCTGTACCACATTTTAAAAATTGGATTATTTGTTCTTTTGATATCAAGTTTCTTGTGTTCTTTGTATATTTTGAATATCAGTCCTCTGTCTGATATGGGATTGGTGAAGATCTTTTCTCATTCTGTAGGCTGCCATTTTGTCTTATTGACCTTGTCCTTCGTTTTACAGAAGCTTCTCAGTATCAGGGGGTCCCATTTACTAATTTTTGTTCTCAGTGTCTGTGCTACTGTGGTTATATTTAGGAAGTGGTCTCCTGTGCCAATGTGTTCAAGAGTACTTCCCACTTTCTTTTCTATGAATTTAAGTGTAGTTGGTTCTATGTTGAGTTATTTGATCCATTTGGACTTAAGTTTTGTGCACGGTGATAGATACAGCACTATTTGCATTCTTCTACATGTTGATATCCAGTTATTCTAGCACCATTTGTTGAATATGCTTTCTTTTTCATTTTATATTTTTAGCTTCTCTGTCAAAAATTCAGTGTTCATAGGTGTGCGGATTGATTTTCAGGTCTTCTAGTCAGTTCCATTGGTCCTCCTGTCTGTTTTTATGTCAGTCAGGTACAGCCTATTTCTACTTCTCCAGATTCCTTATTAGTTGAGTCCATGGATGTGGACACAAAGTTTCAACTGTAATATATTCTAGGATTCATGTACAAGGTGGGGGGACATAATTATAATATGACTCTAATAGCTACTACATTCCTGCTCTTGATAGTTAACCAGAAGAACACACATGGTGCAGTCATTGTAAACATGAAAATTCTTAAAGAGGATATTCAATATGACTACAGTATTAGACAGGGAAAGAAACTCTGCTTCAGAGAAGACATTCAAGAATAAGAATAGGCTCATGAGATCAGTGAACATCACCTGGCCAAAACTAGAAGGAGGAACCTTTCATCAAGAGCCCATAGTGCAAAAGGCCTTTGGGAATGAGAGCATCTATTCGAGGTATAAAAATATTCCATAAAACAAGAAAGTGCAGAGCAAATGAGGTTGCAGGTGTTGGATACTGATTCTCAGTGTAGTTATATGTGCATAAACCTAATTGAAAGTTTTAAGCAAAGTTAGCTTTCTGTATGATTAGAGTGCCTTTTTAAAAGAATTGAGGCCTGACAACATGGCTCAGCAGGGAAGACATTTGCTGACAAGTCTTGTGTTCTGAATTTGATCCCCAGGATACATGATTGAAGAAAAAATAACTCTGCCATGTTGTCCTCTGACCTCTACACAAAAAAGATGGAAAAAACTTAGTTCTAACTCTGCAACAATGGTAGGAAAATCATAGCCCACAACAGTGCAAATTCTAAGGCAAGCCTGGGATTCACTAGTCCTTGCATCAATAAAAGGGAAGAAATAAAGATGTGCTACAAAAATTAAAGAATATTGATGCAAACATTATTTAAGAGCATTTAAAACCAAAATGTTACACCAAGGATGCACAACAATTAAAATTTATTTTAAAAGTGGACTTATAAGACAAAGTACTGTCATATATGATAATTTTAAATTCTTGTGACAGTCTAGAAGGGTTTTTGTTCTACATATTTTTATTTCTATTTAAGATTATAACACAATCATGTAATTTCCCTCTTCCCTTACCTCCTTCAACACTCATTTTTTTCTTTTTTCCAATTCTTTTTCTTTAATTCAGTTTTTTCAATTCAATTAATTAGTCCAATTAATTTATTGATTGAAAATGTATACAGATACACTCCTAAATACAACCTGTTCAGTCTGTTTTCAGGGTTAAGCATTTGGTATTGGGGAAGCAAATGGTATGCTCTCCCCTGGGAAAGATAATTTCTCCCATCCTCAGTATTCTTTAATATCCTGTATTTCTTTGTGCAGAACTGAGATATTTCCTTTTTTAAAGTACATGTTTTTGTCTGCTTTCCCCTAATGCTGGCTTTGTCATTTGAAACAACATAAGTTCAGTCAGTTCAGATTTTACATCAGCTTCCAATCATGAGTTACAATAGTTCAAGCACTCTGTGAAGATTTTCTGCTAAATAATTGTTTTTTGCCCAAACCTGAATGTACAAGCACTGAAAATCACCAGAAAACATGGAGTTCCAGTTGAATAAAATAAAATCTATATCCTAAGGTTAAAAAGTAAGGATAACAAAGTTATACAGAAGCAGGGGCTGAAACTGTCGTGGGACCCATTTTATTTTCAGAATTTCTTTCTTGCATGGCTACTCCTGGTGTAACATACATTCTACCTAGAAACCTATTATTGATGATTGTGATTGTGACATTGACTCTGACCTGGAGCAGATTAACAATGGACACATCAAGGGCATATGAGTAAAGACAGCTGATCATAATATGGCTCCCTTCTTCTGCCTCTTCCCCAAACTGCTGTCCTTGATCCCATGTCAGCTTCAATTCTGGGTCACGAGATTCATCAGACCAATTACTGTTTACACTGGTTGGTAGGCATCAATAACACGGGAAAGTAATATCTTTTTTCCATCTTCTCTCATTGTTATTTATTCATTTTCTGAACCTTGGATTTAAAAAAAACAGATTTCTCAACAAAATAACTGGGAAGAAATTCTTTCCTAGAGATGCACTAACTTTACCTTATGCTATTTCGTAAAAACCTCACGTTTATGCTTTGAGACAATTATCTGAATGGGGATTCTAAGTAATGCATATTCATAAGTGGTGATTCTGTGGTAAAGTGCAGGCCTATGTAAAAGAACATTGGGGTTATATTGGGTAATATGGAGTAAGATTTACATCTGGCTGTTTTATTTCCTCTCCAAGCTGTACCTTGCTCTATAAAGAGAGGAAGTTGCATATGCCTCCATTTTAAATGATTGAAGCATCTGTTAATGTTCAAAACTGACATTTTAGGTTCACATGGTATTAGTCTTTACATTTTAAGAATTTAGGTTTGTTAGCCAGAAAACACATATGAAGAAATAGAAGGGCTAAAATATCAAATTTCTCTTCATATATTAACAAGAGGTTTACATTCCATTAAACATATGTATAAAAAAGGTGAGTTTTGTATCAGATCCAAGAAAGAATGTTTGAGACTTCATGCTGTTTATTTCTTATTTATTCTCATTTTCTTTTCCTGCTTAATCTAATTCTTCAGTATTTCTTTGGAATGCTGTTCACTCCTTTTGTTAGTGAAGATTTTCGTAATATATCCTTTGGAATTTTTAGCATTTTTTGTTACAGGGAATTACCCAATTTCAATCACAGTTTTGTTTAGTTTTCCTGCTTGGCATAATATGGCACTTTGGATGATACTAGGTAATGAATGTGTTCTTACTGCTTTCCAATTTTGTGGTCCCAGGAGTTAAACAGTTGCTTTTCCTTACTCTAGCTGCCAGGAAGCAGCCAATAGTCTAAGTACCATGGCTTCTTTGGAAAGGTTTAGAGAAAGCACTAAGCACAGATGTTTGATAAAGTGAAAGACAACACTCAAACTGTCATAAGGCTTCTTCTTGTTCAAGAAGAGCTTCTATACAGCTTGATGCGAATGTCTACTAAGTCTGAATATCTATTCAACCCCGCTCCCAAAGCAGTTAACACCTCCATGACCATGGTTATCTGGCTTATTCCTAACCATCTGTTTCAGATTCTGGTCCAGATGCCACACAGGGTGTAGAGGTAGAAGATCTGTCATGCTCCCTGCAGGAGGTTCTACTTTTATTCCAGTGAGAGCCAAGCTTTTTGCCTGTTATATTCCTGTCAATTCTGAAAACTTAATACCTGGCATAATGCAAGGGACCAGCCTCTGAAAGAGATCCTCTTTTGCTACCTTACTTAAATTGTCTTCCTTGCTGTTGATTTCTAGTTTCCCGGAACACGCTTTTTAGTGGCTGCCAATATCCCTCTGAAATTCAGCAACCCAGCAAGAATCCCAGTTTCCATGTTGACTGAAAGGAGATTACAGACAGTAGGTGGCAACTAACCATTGCCTCACACATTCCATAACTTCCTGCTGCCCACCCCATCTCCATCTGTTGCCTCAAGCCATTTTGTGAGGTTTTCATTCAAAGCAAATCTGTTGAATGCTAGTTACAGAGCCCATGATGTGTGTATGATGAACATTACCACTGTAAATCAAGCTAAGTATACCTCTTGGTGATGCAATTAGTCTGTGATTCTATGCTGCCCCCATTCAAATTTATGCAAATAGGACTGAGAGCAGAAGGTTTACTAAAATAATCACAAGGCATGCTTTATTAAAGAAACATAGGACAAGTACTCTCAAATACAGGGTAGGTTTTAAAAACAAATCCTTAAATGCATTTTTACTTTGCATTTCCTACAGTATGCTGTTCTTTAATGATTAAAGTCCAATGCTACCATCATCAGTTTCTGAAACATGGAAAGGAAATAGACTCTAATCTGTGTCTATCATACTGATCTCTGATCTTCTTGAGTTGCTTGATTTTAAATTCATTTCTCAGAGATGACAGCCCTTCCCAGGTCACCAAAGACTGCACAGTGTCAAGTAGTCTGCTGAGTCATTTCATGCCTTAACATAGAAAAATACATAGAATAAGAACATATAGGTCATGTAAAACCCAGTGGGTCCCTTACATATTGACTTCTCAAAACAAATGCTGATATTTGCCTCAGTACATATGCAATGTGGTTTTTCTTTCATTTTTAATGTTGGTTTACTTAACTTAGTTTAGTTAATCAGGGACTTAAAATGGTAGTTTAAGAATTCACATGACACTAAACCACATTTTAAAAAGTAAATTAATCTGCCTAAGACAGTAAATGGGATGAATATTTTAAAGCCCCATTAGAAGCCAATATACCATCATTCCAGCAATTACAATGGCACCTGTTTTGGGCCAATAGAAGAAAACAGACACTTTTCATGTATCCATCATGAACAGAGTAAGAAGTCTTCACTCTCAAAACAGAAAACATTTTTTACATGAACCCCAATGGGTTGGCCATTAAGCAATAAACCCCCTGGGCATTTGTGCACTCTCCTTCTTGTTGGCAATGTCAATCCTATTTCTGACAAACTCACACTTGTCTGACAGTAGCAAGTGTCTGCAAACATCAGCTCAGACCTGGTGCAGTGAAGTACAGACTAGTTACTTGTTGCAGAGTAAGAATTAGGTTCTTTATAAAAGGCTTTTTTGCTTAAAATTTTCTGTTAGTTTTATGCAAAACTAATTACACTCAAAACCTATGTCCAACACCTGCAGTCTCATTTGCTCTGCACTTTCTTGGATTGTGGAATATTTTCTATGCCTCAAATAAATGCTCTCATTCCCAAAGGCCCTTCACACTATGGGCTCTTGATGAAGGACAACCTCCTTCTACTTTTGACAAGATGATGTCCACTCATATCATAAGCCTTTATATTCTTTCCTGAATGTCTTCTCTGAACCTTGAGTTTCTTTTTCCCCCTGTCCAATTCTTTAGTTGCACAGAACTTCTACTTCAGATTTTCACATTTACAATGATTACCCAATATGTGTCCTTTGGATGAATTATCAATAATAGGAAAGTAGTGGCTATGAGAGTCTTATTGCAATTATATCTCCCACCTTGTGGGTGAAGTCTAGAACATATTGCAGTTAAACATTTGCTTACACATCCATAGACTCAACTAATGAGAAACTGAACCTGGGGAGACGAGAACAGACTGCATCTGTAATGAAGAATTATAAAAACATTGTTCTTGTTATCGTTTCCTAAACAATACAGTGTGACTACTATTGACACCATTTTTGCATGGTCTTAGCATTACACACCACATACAGATAATTTAATTATATGAGAATATGTCTACAGATTCTGTGCAAATCCTGCTCTCCTACCCTTCTCCCCATTTAGTTCTTTTGTTCTACTTTCCCTCTTTAAATCTCCATAACACCATATTCTATCCAAATGGATCAAGTCCTCAACACAAGAACAAATACCCTGAACCTGATAGAAAAGAGAGTGGTAACAGTCTTGAACTCACAGGCGTAAAATATGAAGGACTTTCTGAACAGGACACAGCATAGGAATTACAACCAACAATTAATAAGTGCATCTTCAAAGCTTCTCTATAACAAAGGCACCATCTTTCAGGCCCAGTGTCAGCTTGTAGAGTGTGAAAAGATCTTTACCAATTATAGAACTAATAGAGGATTAGTATACATAACACATAAAAACATATACTGACCATAAGGAAAACAACCTAATTTTAAAAATGGGATACAGAACTAAAGAGAGTTTTTCAGAAGAGGAAACATAGATGGATGAAAAACACTTAAAGAAATGTTCAGCATCCTTTGTCTTCAGGGAAATTCAAATTAAAACCACTTTTGAGATTACATGCTACCCTAGTTAGAATGTAAAGATCATGAAAACAAGTTGGTGTGGGAGGTCCTTCTGTCTAAGTGTTGCTTGTATTTGTTAATGAATAAGGAAACTGCCTTGGCCTTTTGATAGGGCAGAACTTAGGTAAGCGGGAAAAACTAAATGGCATGCTGGGAGAAAGGAAGCAGAGGAGACAGCATGGATCCGCCCCGGAGATAGATGTGCTTTGCCAGGAAGTCACTGACAAGTGGTGATACACAGATTAATAGAAATGGGTTAAATTAAGATGTAAGACTTAGCCAAGAAGAAGCTAGAGCTAATGGGCCAAGCAGTGATTTAATTAATACACTTTCTGTGTGGTTATTTTGGGGCTAAACTAGCCAAGCGGCCGGGACGAACGAGCCGGCCCTTCTTCTTACAACAAGTGACAGCACATGCTGATGAGGATATAGGGAAAAGTGAGCATCTCATTGCTGGTAAGAATGTAAATTTGGACAACTGTGTGAAGTTCTTCATGAAGCTGGGAATTGATCTACTTCAATATGCAGCATAACACATTTGAACATAAATCCAAAGGACTTTCCATCTACTGCAGAGATACTTGGTTATCCATGCTCACTACTGTTTTATTCATAATATCCAGTCATTTGGAATAGCCTAGATATCCACTCATAGCCCCAGAAAATTGTCAGATATGAGAGGAGAGTGAGGTTGTATACTTTGATCATGGCTTCTAGGAGGACTGTCAACTGATTCATAACCCCAGCTAAACCCACCCTTTTTCACTGGCTTGAAGACTGAAAGAAAAACAAAGATCACTGCTGTAAACATTCTGTGTAAGCATGATTATACACCATGCCACATAATATATAAAAAAATTGGTGCTGCATGTTTGGGGAAAATAATTTTTGAAATATTGATCTTGACAGATTTTATCTTGTAACAGAAATGGTAAGGTAGAAAAAAATAGCTTCTGAGCTTTTTCACAGTGTTGATCTGAAGTAGCGGTACCTTCCTAAGATGAAGAAGTCTGGTCTCACAGTTATTAGCTCATGCGATTCAAGGATCTTAGAAAAAATATAATGATGAAAGGTCTGATTGCTTATTTTATTGATATATACTACCTATACTTAAATCAAGATTAGATAAACAACTTAAAGAGACCTATAACCTCTAGTACAGTAGAAGCAGTAATTAAAATTCTCCTAATTCCACCTCCTAAAAAAATCCCAGGGCCAGATGGTTTTGACACAGAAGTCTACCTGACTTTCAAAAAAAGAATCACCAATACTCTTTAAAACTCTTTAAACTTTTCCACAGAAGGAATATTGTCCAGTTCCTTATATGAGGCTATAGTTTCCATAATACCTAAACCACATAAAGACCCAACAAAGAAATAGAACTATAGATCAAGGGGATGCAAATAGGAAGGGAAGAAGTCAAAGTACCTTTACTTGCAGATGATATAATTATATACATGAGTGACCATAAAAATTATACAAAGAAACTTCAACAGCTGATATAAACTTTCAGTCAAGTAGCTGGATACAAAATTAATATAAAATAAGTAGTCTTTCTATAGACAAATAAAAATGAACTAAGAAAGAAATAAAGGAAACAATCCTTTATACAATAGTCTAAAAAAGAAAAAAGAACATGGGGTAACTGTATCAGTCACTATTCTATTGCTGTGAAGATACATCTTGACCAAGACAACTCATATTGGAGCTTGCTTACAGTTCAGGAGTTTAATCCGTCACCATCATGGTGGGGAGCATGGCATAGCAGCACCCAGGCAGACATAGTGCTAGAGCTGAGAGTTCTACATCCAGACCTGCAGGCAGCAAGAAGAGAGGGATACTGAACCTGTCCTAGAGTTTTAAAACATCAAAGCCTATTCAATTTAGTACTTCCTCAAACAAGGTCACACCTATCTCAACAAGGCTACACTTCCTAATCCTTCTCAAATGTGTTACTCCAAGATGATTAAATGTTAAAGCATATGGCCTTATGGGGGAATATTCTTATTCAAACCAGCACACTAACCAAGCAAGTAAAGTCCTGTCTAATAAAAACATGAAGACATTGAAGAAATAAATTAAAAAAGATAACAGAAGTTTGAAAGATCTTTATTGCTCATGGGTCAGTAATATTAATATAGTAAAAACAACCATCCTACCAAATCTATACATTCAATGTAAACCTATTAAAATTTCAGCACAATTCTTTACAGAACTTGAAAGGACAATCTTTATCTGTGTTGTAAGGGACTGCTTGTTTTCTCCCAGTTACTCAGCCCCGAAATAACCACACAGAAACTGTATTAATTAAATCACTGCTTGTTCTATTAGCTCTAGCTTCTTTTTTCCATTTTCTTTATTATTATTAAAAATTTCCACCTCCTCCCTAGCTTCTTATTGGCTAAGTCTTACATCTTAATTTAACCTATTTCTATTAATCTGTTTATTGCCATGTGGCTGTGGCTTACTAGTAAATTTTGGCATGTCTGTCATTGGTGGGGTTACATGGCTTCTCCTTGACTATGCCACCTTTCTCCCAGCATTCAGTTTAGTTTTCTCCACCTTGCTCTACTCTGCCCTATCAACAGGCCAAGGCAGTTTTTTTATTCATCAATGGTATTCACAGCATACAGAGGTTAATCCTACATCAATCTTCATATGGAGAAACAAAACCCAGAATAGTAACACAATCCTGAATAATAATAGAAATGCTGGAGGTATCACCATCCCCAATCTCATATTGTACTACAGAGCAACAGTAATAAAAACAGCATGGAATTGGCATAAAAACAGAAACATTGATCAACAGAATCACATTGAAGATCCAGACATAAATCCACAGACCTATAAAAATCTATTTTTGAATAAAGAAACCAAAAGTACACACTGGAAAGAAAAGACAGTGTCTTCAACAAATAATGCTGTTCAAGCTCTATGGCTGCATGTGGAAGAATTCAAATAGATCCATACTTATCATCCTGATCAAAAGTCAACTCCAAATGGATTAAAGACCTCAAAATAAAACCAAATACTGTAGAGCTCAATAAAAATCAAGGAAAAAGCACAATAAAAATCATTAAAAAATCAATGTGTATTTTTATATCTGATAAAAGAGAAAGTAGAGAACAATTTTGAACTCTTTGGCACAGGAAAATACTTTCTGAACAGAACATCAATACCTCAGCCACTAAGATCAACAATCAATATAAGGGATCTCATGAAACTGAAAAACTTCTATATGGCAAAGGATGCTATCATTTGCACAAAGAGCAAGCTACAGAATAGAAGTGATTTTCATTAACCGCACATCCAATGGAAGGATAACATCCAAAATACATAAAGAACGGAAACAAAAACAACTGAACATCAAGAAAATATCCCATTCTAAAAGTGGGGCACATACCTAAACAGAGAAGTCTCAAAAACACAAATGACTTAGAGGCACCTAAAGAAAGGTTCAATGACCTTAGTCGTCAGGAAAGTGCAAATCAAAACTACTTTGAGATTTTACCTTATAAAAGTCAGAATGGCCGAGATCAATACAACAAATGACACTATACGCTGGCAAGGAAGAGGAGTGAGGGAAAACTCATCTATTGCTGTTGGGAATTTAAACTTGTACAGCAACTGTGGAAATCAGTGTGTTTATTCCTCAGTTAGCTGGAAATAGATCAATATCCAGCTATACCACTCTTGGGCATATACTCAAAGATCTCTCTATACTACTACAGAGACCCTTGCTCAACTATGTTCTCTATTCACAATAGTCAGAAACTGGAAACAGCCTAGATGTCTCTCAACAGAAGAATGAGTAAAGAAAATGTTATACATTTATACAATGGGCTATTACTTAGAAATGAAAGAAAATCATGGAATTCACAGGTAAATAGAATTGGGAAAAAATAATTGTGAATGAGGTGACCTAGACTTAAGAAGATAAATATGTATTTGCTTACACATGGATACTGTTATTAAGCCTTTGATAAGGAGGCTGCAATCAATGCAACAACTGTGGTCAGGTATAGCGTATAGAACTAGTGGGGGAAAGCTTTCCTCTTTAGGAAGGGAAAATAGAATAAACAGTATAGATGGAGGAATGTGGGGGCCCAGAACAGGAGGATTTAACAGGAAGGGGAGGTAGAGGGGAGTGAAGGAAGGAATACATGAGGGACAGTTAAAAATAAGGGCCATTTGAAAGGTTGTATAGTAACATAATACAGTAGAAGCTTCATTAAAATATCTAGATGATAAAGGCAATCTAAATGAAATCACTAAACAACCAGGGAGACAGAACCCACTTAGATATACCTTGTTACCAAATGAAACATCCATTACTAAAAATGGGTTACATCTAATCAAGATGTTGGTCAAAGGGGTCTCATTGGAACCCCTCAAGCAAGCCAGGCTATTTCCAAGGTTATCAGTTGCTCTTCAAAAATTGATGTCAGGACTCTATTGCTCAGGACAGTACTCACACAACTCATAGAACATGGAAAAGTTGTGCTGTACCTTACACAGTACCTTCACCCCTACAGACTAGTATTCATGGTACTGGAAGTTACTCTGCAGGCTACCAAAGGGGTAGGGTAAACACCAACACAGCTGCAAATTGTTGAATCTACAATGTTGACCTGTAGTTTATGCTGGCACAATTGTGGTACAAATATTGTGTGAATAACAAAGAGATACTGGATTGGAGTTAAGCTCCATGTGGTGGAACCCATTCAAAACACTAACTGGGTGTCCAAGAACCTGAGGCCAGGAATTTAGGGAAAATCTAAACACTGCTACTCTGCTAAAGGAATACAGCAATGAAATGTGTCCTAGATACATTCTCCTCTACCCATAGATCAGTATTGTGTTCAGCCATCACCAGAAAAGCCTCCTCCTGAAGTAGATGGGAACATTTATAGAGTCTCAGCCAGACAATGTGAAGAAAGTGAGAGAAACTTGGGACATTTAGTCCTAAATGGGCTTTCTCCACCAGATTCCTCCCATAAAGGCACAGGGAACCCTCGACAGAGAAGCTGGAAAGAATATAAGAGCAGGAGGTGATAAATAACAACAAGGAAACAAAGCCCTGTAAATGCAGCAAAACCTGTGCACTTATGAAGTCGCAGAGACTGTGCCAGCACAGGTCTGGCTATGATGTAGGAGGGTCATCTGTCTATGTGTTACTTTCATTGGTTAATAA
>LOEQ01004793.1:57819-74033 GCA_001685075.1 Bramus lutescens | reverse complement strand
AGTAGACAGAACAGAATGCTGGAAAAAAGAAAGCCGAGTAGGGCAGACGCCATGGCTAGATGGTCCCAGTGCTGAGAGGGGAAGTGGACACAAGCTCCCATCCTTAACCCAGCAAATATGTCCTTTATAACCATTTGCAACTGGAAAATTAGGTGGTTTTTCCCCAACAGAGTCTTACTGGGGATAGAACCACTCCTAAGGGTAAGCCCCATGCCCAGTAAGTCAATGGCCAACATTCAATGAACTTATGGCATTTTGGAAAGGTTTTTGTCTCATATTTTGTCAGGGCATTTTCTTATAATAATATTGGTCCTTTGCGTATATATTATGGCTTCCAGTTTTGTGTTTTTTATGGGATTCCTATGTGTTCAAATATGTGCATCTTTGTTTCTATATGCCTACCTCAGTTTGTTTTTCTTTTATCTAATTTAATTTTATGATTGTTGTTTTGATGCCTGTCTTTTATTCTAACGAGAGACAGAAAGTGTGTGGATTCAGACTGTATGGGAATTAGAAGGATCTCAAAGGAGTTGAAGGAGGAGAAACCAAAAACAGAATGTAGGGTGAAAATATATTTTAATAAAAGAAAAAATGGAAATAGGACCCCAGTCATCCAACTTCTGTGGCTAAGAAGTTAATTGATAAAGTGTCACCGTTTCCAATATCAGAACTAAAGTCAAGAAGCTAAAATTGTAGGGAAGAAGGTAAGAGAACAAGAGATGAGGTGCATATTCCAAGAACATGGGACAGAGAAGAACTTCCCCTACCTGCAAAGTCCACAAAAATGTCAAGGTGCTTGGAAGACAACCATATTGTGACTGACTCTGCATATAATTAAATCAGATACATCATAGGAAAGACGCATACTGCAAATGAAGATTCTCACATAGCCTGCTAGTCAAAACCAATATCTCAGGCTGTGGAATATTATTAAGGTGTATCACTTTTGTTTCTGTTACATTTGTTTAACTCTGTGAAGCTGGGTTATTGTGCTGGTCTAAAACATCTGATGGTCTAGTAAAGAGCTGAATGACCAATAGCAAGGCGCAAGAGAGGAATAGGTGGGGCTGGCAGTCAGAGAAGATAAATATGAGGCAATATTTGGGAGAAAGGGATTGGGGAGCAAGAAAGGAAGGAGGGGAACTTCATTGGCCATCTACTCAGCTACATAACCAGACAGAGTAAAAAGGAAAGAAAAGGTATACAGGAATAGAGAAAGATAAAATCCCTGAGGCCAACAATAGATGGGATAATTTAAGGTACGAAAAGCTGGCAAGAAACAAGTCAAGCTAAGGCTAGGTTTTCATAACTAAGTATAAGCCTCCATGTGTGATTTATTTGGGAGCCAAATAGCTCCCCCCCGGGGGGGCAAAAGTCAAAAGATTAAAGAACCAAGAGAATAAAGAAATATTCTTCTCACTACAATCTTATTTCCAACAACAAACTCCTTTGCCTCTTCACCTAGCTAAAAGGAAGCACCAGTGTAAGTCACAGCTCTTACGCACTCTAGGTTAGGTCGTCTAGGATTCCCCTGCAGCATCCCTGACCTGTACTTTGATGTTGTTTTGCATGATACTTTACTCTTTATGTGTGCTTTGTTGATTTTGAACAAGATGTCAAGGACCTAGAAATATCTGATTCCTACAGACTCCTGGTAATCTTCTCAGGCAATGAAACTGTAGTTCAGAAAGATTAACTAGATTACCCAGTTAAGAAACGAAACATGACTTGATTTTTTTTTTTGGAACATAACTTGTAAGAATCACTGAATAATAAAATATTAAGATCCTTTGTTTAAAAATCATCAGGAATTTCAACATTCTGACAACAGAGACTAAGAGCAAATATACAGTCTCTTTAAAGGTAGCTCTTGGACACAGGTCAAACGTCCACAATGCTGTGTCACTTTATGATCCTTGGATCCAAGTCTGATCATTAGTTATTTAAATGAGTCCATATTAAAAATACGGAATGCTCTTGTATTAATGACACATTATTAAGCCTCAAGTGGGGTTGAAGAAATAGATTAATAATTAAGCATTTATAATGTTCTAGCAGAGGACCAGAGTTAGATTCCCAGCTCCTGCAGTGGGCAGCTCACAACTTTCTGTCATCCCAGACTGAGGTGACTGAGGTGATCCAATGATCTTTTCTGGCATCCACTGTCACCTTCACACACACACTCTCTCTCTCTCTCTCTCTCTCTCTCTCTCTCTCTCTCTCTTTAAAAAAAGAGTGTCTCAAGAAACAAGTTTTTGGACTCTGCCAGGCACACATCTTCACTAAATTAAGCATTCTTGCAATTGGTTACATCATTTCTGTGAGGGAGGATAAGCAAGCTGGCAACATTATCCAATGGAAGTTCTTCATTTGAAAATGAATTGAGAGAAAATAAATTCCGTTGACTGTATGTGTAGAGGAAATATAAGAAATATTAGTTCGCACCCAAGCTTGAGATTTATTTGGGTTGACATTGTCTGAGACAGGTATGAATTTTGAGCACTTTGAAGTGTTTATCGCTGGTGTCTTTTTAAAGGCTCAATAGACTTGACACCTATAAAAGCATTGGCTGATTGACAGACAAGCCAGCATTAAGGACAGTATAAATGAACACACAGTGTTACATGTACACATATTTAGTTTTGTATTGCATACATAATCATTTTTAAAATTCTCTTCCTTCTTTATTCTTTTTTTCTTTTGTGTGTGTGGGGGAGAGGGAGGAATCATCACATCAGGTACCTATGTGCCTGTGTTGCAGCATTTTAAATTAGTTTCACACAGCCATGAGCTATGTGATTATCTCTGCTTCTCCAACACCTGGCCTGACGTTTAGAATTATTCACCATCTGGTCAAATAGTGAGTAATTATAACAATTTAATGGTGGGATAAAATATGGTTTGTTAAGAGACCTGAGAGTGTTTTCAGAGAGTTAGGGAGCATTTAATGAAGCTCTACCGTTAATCTAGTAGATGTGTTCCTGCTCTGTCAACCTGCTACTTTTGAAGATTTCCTTAAGGGACTGTTGGGGTTGATCCCTTGACAGCACGCACAGGTGACAGTGGTGTGAACTGTAGCACGAATCTAATTGGTCTTAACAAAACAAAAACCAAAAAAACCAACCAACCAACCAACCAACCAACCAACCAACCAACCAACCAAACAAACAAAACAGAGTCTGATATTAGTGGGTCCTCTTAAACTACTTTGGTTTTTGAATTTAGTCTTTTTGCCCCTTTTCTTTTGAATTTGTTCATTTAGCAAATATTCAAGGGCTGTGCGATCAAGGCATTCTCAATACAGAGGTGAACAAAGTAGAAAAAATATGGACTTAAGTAAAGATGTCTGGATGATTACAAGTTGTACAAACAACTTAGAACAGGCTAGCATGGAGCAGATGTAATGTCTTTCAGAATATATGAATTGGGAGATGTAGGGGATAGGTAACACTGAACTGAAGGGCTGAATCTTAGGGTTTCTATTGTTATGAAGTGACACTTTGACCATGGCAACTTTTATAAACAGTGATTGGGAAGGTTTGCTTACAGTTCAGAGAGAGGTTCAGTCCATTATTATCCTGGTGGGACAGGCAGACATGGTACTGGAGAGGTAGCTGAGAGTTCTACAACTTGCACTGGCAACAGGAAGTGAACTGAGACACTGGGTGTGACTTGAGCATATGTAAGTCCTCAAAGCCTGCTTGCACGATGACACACACCCTCCCACAAGACCACACCTACTTCAACGAGGCTACACCTCCTAATAGTGTCAGTCCCTTTGTGGGTCATTTTCTTTCAAACCACCAAAGGCTGGATGATGGAAGAGCAGGTGAATGAGAATAAGCCCTGAGTAGACATCAAGCTGTGTTTCCAAACCTAAGCAAATGCCAGGAACTGGAGATTCTGGGGAGGGAGAGAAGCTCAGGGGAGAGATGTCAGGCAAGGACCACACAGTGCCTGGACTACGGACCACTCAGGTCCTGGTATTCTGTGCTGTTTTCTGGGGAATTGAACACCACACCATTCTTCATTGCTTCACAGGTCATTATACTATGCGACTCTTTTTAAAGTTTTTTTTTTAATGCAAAATGAAATCAACTATAATCCAGAGTGAGAATTTACCATGGAAATTTGGGGTTATTGTACCAGAAAACCTTTGTAACTTCTTTGCCCTGCATTTCTCATAATTGTGTTTTCATGTTCGTCCCTCTTGTTTTCTGAATCTCTATCAGCTATCCTGCAGGCCCCTGCTACTTTCTTATGTAGGCCTGCTGGAATCTCTCCTTTTCACAGGCAAGAATAGGTTCTATCACTGTTGTGTATCTCTAAAATGTCTACAATTCTCTCTCTGCTAATGGAATTACCTACTCTGAGTCATGTAGAAAACTAACTGGTTTTAAAATTATAATTTGTTATTCTAAAAAAAAATGAGACCTGGGGCTTAGGGGATTTTTCAGTGGGTAAGACTGATTTTTGTACAATCCCAAAGACCTGAACTTGAATCCTCAGCTTCTACGTAAAAAGCTGGACATGTCTGCACATGACGGTGACACCAACATCTAGGGACAGAGGCAGGCAGATTTCTGGCCAGTCAGCTTACTGGAACAGTGAAATTCAGTACAGTATAAAGTCTTCCTCAAGGAGATAATAGAGGAAGACAGTGGAGATTGAGACAGGAAGACACTCGAGCCCTACATGTATACACAGGGGCATGCACCCTCAATGTCTCTAGCCCTACATGTATACACAGGGGCATGCACACTCAATGTCTCTAGCCCTACATGTATACACAGGGGCATGCACACTCAATGTCTCTAGCCCTACATGTATACACAGGGGCATGCACACTCAATGTGCATGCTCCACACACACACAGGTACGAGCCCCACCCCATGATTCTATAAATAAAGTAGAGGAATATAGTCACCTATTTTCTAGAGCACACATTCAGGGAACATTGTTTTCATTGAACTTCTCCTGTTCCTTTAGTTTAGTTTAGTTTTTTTTAATCTAATGTCAGACACATAGGGCTACCTCAGCAAGGATTTTACTTGTAGTCAAATTAAATGTATCAGTTTTTGTAACACCATCCTTACAACAGTACTGGAAAAGAGTAAGGTCAGAGGAAGGTATTTCTGCTCTGGTATAAAGTAAGAGGATGATATCCTAACAAAGGATGGATCATACTGCAAGATTGAGAGGTGGCTGCAATAAGAAGGCAGCATTTTGTGTACAAAGGATATAACAGAGATGGAAATGGGGCCCAATCATCCCTCCTGCAATGTACTTTTCATTGAGAAATGGAAGATCACCTCCACAGCCAAAAGTCATTGTATGGAATATGTTGTTATTCCTCGAGCCAGGAACATTATTACCCCACCACCCTACAAACAGGGATGCTACTGTCAGAGCCTTTGAGATCTCTTATCCGGAGCTCTCAGCTGGGCTAGTCATACCAGATAAGGGCCATAGGAGAATTGCTTCTTTGGGCGTATTTGGCATACAAGACCATTGCCAGCCTTAAACTCTCTGAACTTGAGACCTGTATTTCCAGGGATCTGGCAAGCCAGGTCACTTGTGTCTCCACCGTTCTGCACCAAGTATTAACATTTCATGAGGGGTTCTGCATGCCAACCCTTGTAAAAACATAACTTATGTATTATATGGAAACCAATGGCATATTGCTTTAGAAAGCCTCAAACCAGGAAAAAAAATTTAAGCAGGATGCATTGATAACCCTTGTCTTTGTATATGTCTTTCTAAGAGGGCTGTGTTCTCAGGAAGAATGGTACCCGTTTGAGACCTGGCCCAACTTTTTGAAACATATCAAGGACACTTAGGTGTTTGTGTCTGGAAATCGTCACAGTTTATTTAACATTAAGACTGGAAATTCCTTATAATGACTAAGGTAGTCAACTTATGACCCACTTTATAAGGATTTTTCCAAATATACTAGGATCTAGGCTCAGAATGTCAATCATCCAAGTGTTTTGAGTAATGTGAATGACATGTTATAAATGACACTGGCTAAAATAGCTGACCTACAATTAACAAAGGAGAAAGGGAATATTCACCAGTCAACTTGACAACCAGAAATGAATGCCATGTTTGACGTTAGCTCTAAACTCCAGTCTGTTATACAAAAGGCAAGGAGTCTAATGGGGTGAGACTATATTAAACAGTGCCCAGGGGCACATAAAGTATAGCTGGGCTGCCAGGCATATCAGCCACGCAACAGAAACTGGTCCAAATGGCAATGGCTGCACAAATCCTTTTCTGGAAGGCAACATATGTGACTGGATCCAATTGCATCTCATCCCCATGCTGCTGTGCAACCAAGCCTCTACTAATCCTACTCTTACGCACATGGAAGTTCAGAGCAGCAAAGAAACAGGCTCCTCAACACTTAAGGCTGCTGTACTGAGCAAAACGCATGCTGCATTTGGTAAATTTCTGCCTTTGCAAGAGTTTCCAGCTTGAGATTTAGTTATCATATAAACAACATTTCATTTTGTGATAGCATTCCATTTTGGCGAACCAGATTCAGGGCTGCCAGGGCAGAAAAGTCCTAATGAGGAGCACTACAGCCATCAGTTAATAAAGCGCCATTTTCAGATAAGACATTGCAACTTCATAATCTAAACATAGACTCAAAAAATCTTATTTAAAACTATTGCACGACAGGTGTGGCTGCCATGCACATCAGGGCTTTTGTCAAGGAGTTCCAGGGCGTTGCTCTTTACAGCCAGTCTCCTCATCAAGGGTCAAGTGGAGTCACTGGTAGTAATCTGGATAGTCACTACGCAGAAACTTTCATGCTGCATGACTTCCCAAAGTCAACAAACCCTCCAGCTTCCTAATGAAGAATCGGTAGCACTGGCCATTTGTGTGAGTATCTGATCATCCGAAGGTCACAGAGAATGTGTCTGCATGGGCTTCTGGCAGGGCAAGCCGTGCAACTCTTGTTTGCAGTCTGTTAGAGCGGCTGGGATGAACCCCCTCACATTTTATGTCTTCAGTGACAGCCATCCTGTCTCTTTGGCAGTCATAGCTCTCAATGAACGTGAAATGGTCAAACAAAGGCTAGACAGAAGTGACACTTTTAGAAAAGTTTCTGTGCCAAATACTGTAGTTTGTGAAGCTATTTTTTTAAAATTAAAAGCATGTCTTTTCTCTAAGAGCTTGTTTTTCACCCTTTGAAAACAGCAGTAGAGTAAGTAGGTATTGTTGAGTCGTTGTCTGTTTGAACTCAGGTGAACAGCAGTGATCCTGACCCTTACATTTGAATAAATGTAGCAACAACGAACCTGTGTTGATATTAGATGTCAGAAAAGTTCACAAACAGGTTCTCCTTTTGGATTTACATTCTGATGTTTTTCACTAAGAGATTCTTCGCCATCACAGGCAACATAGCTGGTAGAATACAACTCCATCAATATGAAGAGCATGTCTTTGTAGGTGGTGGTGGCTGCATGGTCCTGCTATTGCTTGACAGGATAGACACAATAGTTAAGAGGAGGTCAAAAGGGTCTGTATCTTTCCTTTCTGTTTAAAGACATGTAGCTATCAATTTTCTTAATTGTTCCAGTCTTTTTTTAGAGAGTATGGACAATAATAGCATTTCTACCTTCTAGAAATTTTGATTTTGGATGATGACACAGGAAGTCCTCATAAATGTTGGTCTTTATTTCTTCCCTACCATTTATCTCTGTTTCATCATAACATTAATGGACAAATAACTGCACTAGAGAAAGTCAGGTACCACTGGGAAATACAGCATATTAGCAAGGAGACCTTGGATGGAATGCAGCAACAATGGGAGGCCCACACTGCTTCCTCACCGCCTGACTTATATATAGCAGTGTTAGGAAGTAGAGCAGGAAGGATGTTTGCTGGTGATAATGAGGTAATTAAAGTAGCAGGTAATGTGCTTCCAGAGCTTCATAGACCTGGGGGAGGGGGTGTGAAAAATTTGTTCTTTGAAGGGCATAGGAAAGAAAATTCAGTTTAAATCTTGGTAGGGGCAATTTATATTTCCCAAGATTAGCAGTTTCCCATCTCTGCTAACACTTTCTTATCGTTTGTCTTGCTAATAACTGCTGGTAGGTCTTCATGTTAATATGAAGATAATAGAAGCTTGACTATGTGGCAATTGTGAGTTTATACCTTTGCATATGAAAAAACCCAAGTTCAAGTCGGAAACATGACACTTTAAATGCGCTGATTTTAAGCAAGTTAATTTGGCTTTTCTGCAGTTCTTGCTAAGTATTTGACTTTGGCTGGCCTTTGCCCTTTCCTCCTGGGAGGTATGGAGCTTCAAAAATAATAGCCACATCTTTGCTATATTTTCAGGGCTCATGTTCTGTGCTAAAGAGAAGGGATGTTTAGGATGAGGACTGGCCAGGCTTGAAACAATGTGTGAACAAAGATGTGTCTCTGGATCACATCAGGGCTGGGAGGAGGCTAGAACTTGAGTGATTCATTTCTGTGGCCAATGGTTTGATCAATCATGCCTATGTGAGGAGACTCCAACATAGCATCTACACACTGGAGCTTGAATGAGTTCCCTGGAGAATACTATAACTATTACCTTGTCACTGTGCTGCCATGGCAACACACCCTGCCTACCCAAGGGACACCATTAGTTTCCTATCTGTGATCTTCTGTGTCTCACTGTCTACCCTTTCATCACACTGTTCAGATTTGTGTCCTTCTGATCGTAAAACTACAGTTCTGCCTTATATGTATTATTCCAGGGAACTATCATATAATAAAAATACAATAAGAAGTCCAACAATTTTGTCCAGTTGGTTAAAAGCAAAATGATGCTTAGGAACTCCGAGGCTTGAAGGGAGTGTCTGAAGGGGTAGTGGTTTGGGGGAGACCCTCACCTCTCAAGTTTGTCTTTGAGCAGGTAGTGTCAGAAATCATTTCACAGAGGTACTTCACTGCTCTGTTCTAACAGTCTTGAGTAGGCACTAAGTGTGATAGTCTCATGCTGCAGCTCTCCATGTGTGTTGTTAGAAAGGCCCCACTCTGGAAATTGGTTTGAAATATAGAGTCTGTCAGATTGGTGTTCTGTGCTCTCATAAGACCTCCAGGGCAGCGGAAGGTATGAAAAGATGGGAACCGCTGTCCTGGATGTCAGCCTGGGTTTGAACTACCTTCTCATTATAACATCTTTGTAATCTTAAAAAGATGCTTATTTGTGTGAGCATTGGCTTCTCATCTATAAAGATGGCCATAAAGGTACAGCATTCATCATTGTGTTACTGTGAACAGATTAACACATGCAAAATATTGTGTACAGAACCTGCAAAATTGAGGAATTACAGATATCTGGAAGTTATATAGAAATCAAGAGTATTATCTTATAGTAAAGATTAAATAAGATAAGGTATATGAGACAAGCTCTTCAACAATATCACAGATGAAAAGCTTCCCAAACTAAGGAAAGATATATCCATACAGACACAAAAAGCACACAGATTACTAAGTTTTAAAGATCATGAAAGTAAATTGCCAGAGCATATCATCAGAGTGACAACTGTTTCTAAATTAATATTCAGAAAGCCAGGGAAGTCTAAATGAACATGATGGCTAACCTAAACTTATGTGCCCAGTGATAAGATCTACATTTTGGGAAGAATTAGAAAAGCCAAGAAAATACTGTAGAAGGTCACAAAAACAAATGACACTATAGTAACTGAAACACAAAGTACAACTGATAACACAAACAGCACCGAAAATCAACACAACTGCTATGATCAACACATACCTTTCAAACATACTTTTCAATATTAACAGTCTCAATTTTATAATTAAAAATGCAAGTTGGATGAACGGATAAAGAAAAAAAAACTATTTGTCTGTTGTCTACAAAAAATGCATCTTAGTTTCAAAGAGGGACACATATCAGAGTAAGAGGGTGCACAAATTACTCCAATCAAATGGCACCAGGAAGCAGGCATATTACCAAAATATATTCACTAAACTTTGTTGCACCCAATTTCATGAATAGTCGGTGATTTCAATATACATGTTCTCCAATAGACAGGCCATCTAGACAAAAAATAAGCAGAGAAAAATGAATATTATGCATGACAACATACACCAAATGGAATTAACAAATCTCTATAGAATATTCTACCCAAACACCAAATGTTACAAATTTTACTCAGCAGCACATGGAAGCTTTCTAAGATAGATCACATTCTGGGAACACAAAAATGGATGCAAATAAAATAAAATAAAATAAAATAACTGCATGTATTTTTTCGGACTAAAATGCAGTCAAAATTAAAATTGACAGCATATAAATCTCTAGTAAATATGCAAATCTATATAGATTAAACAACTCATTATGAAATAACAAATGAGTAAAAGAAAACAATCAAGAAAGAAATAAAAAAACTGAAACTAAATGAACATAAAAAGACAGCAAAAGAAAACCTATGGGATGCTTTAAGCAGTCATAAAAGATAAATTTATAGCTTTGATGGTCAACATTAAAAAAATCATAAAGAATACAAATAAACAGCCTAGTGACCCAACTTCAAAATTTGGAAAAACAAACAAAACAACAAAACAGAACAAAAAAAACAAATAAAACAATAAAAAGAATCAATAAATCTAAAAGATAAACAAGATAAAAATCATTAGACCCTTGGCCCAATTAGCAAAAAGAAAGAGAGGACTCAAATTAACAAAAATAAAAAGAGTACTTGGAAAAGTAGATATCCTCATGTAGAATAGTGGAATTAAACCCTTATCTATCATCTTACACAAAAAAACTAACTCCAAATGGAGTGAAGACCTAAATTTGAAACATGAAATAGAAGTTATGAATTTTAGAAAGAGGAAGGCTGTGTACATGGGAAAGATTAGAGGAAAAAAAGGAAAGAAAGAAATAATATAATTATACTTTAATTAAAAATAAATAAATAAAAGAGGTTAAGTGGGCTAAACACACTTTTCCACTGGAATATTTTCAATTTATAATGGGTTACCAATGCATTGTATTATCCTCCCAAGCGAAGAAGCATGTCTGCTTTCTGCTTACTCCTACACGAGCAGATATCACCCCACTCTTTGTAGTACCTACTGTCTCTTTTAACCTTATGTATGGATAAAAAAAGGAATTTCAGTTTCTTGCCATGAATTTTAATTCATAACTAGGCTAAATATATCTTTATGAAGAAAGAGGAGAATTACTACAGTCAATAAATTTGGCCAATGAGAAGTAGGTATTTATTCCTTTATAAACTCTTCTGTGTAAATTCTAACATAAAACTAGGTGCTTCCTGGTTCAATAAACTCTTGGAAGGCATTCTCTGCTTCCTGCTGCTTGTGGAAGCAGACATTTGTTGAGATACCGAAAGAAGAGGTAGTCAGTTGTCGAGAAGTCATGTTAATATAATTGATGAGAAAAAATTTTGCCCAATAAGTATTCGTCTTTTGAAGTATTACTTCAAAACAGTTGAGCACTGTCATGGAAAATAATTGGGAACTTTTGTCAACCAACATTGCCTGGAGACATTCATTCTTCCCAGGTATAACTGTCTTGAAGGGATTTCAAAAGATGTTGTGAAACAGACTAGTAAGAAACAAGCAAACAAAGTGACCATGACTTTTTTTTTGATATAAGGTACTTTTAAACCTTGCAGGTTACTGTATATAATCCCCTTTTTCTTCAAAGTCCTAATCCGATTGAGAAATAATTTATTGTTGTGTGAAGTGGGGGGGATTCAAAATGGCAATTGTTTGGTCAGTTTTTTGGTCACCTCATGAGGCATCCATTTACTAAGTTTTATCACTTTTTCAGTCTTGCCAAACTGCTTCAAGTGCCAAGGGACCTGTAGTTGGAATTTTCCTTGGGCTGCCAATCAGCTCCCAAATAAAGACATGGAGACTTATTGTTAACTATGAATGCTCAGCCTTAGTTTATGTTTGTCCCACTAGCTCATTTTTTATTGATTTTTATTGAGCTCTATATTTTTCTCTGCTCCCATCCCTGCCTCTCCTATACTCCCTTCATCCCTCCCCTATGCTCCCAATTTACTCAGGAGATCCTGTCTTTTTCTACTTCCCATGTAGATTAGATCTATCCACTATCTCTTTCAACTTAATTTATCCTGTTTCTACTCATATACATGTTGCCTCAGGGCTTTTTACCTTTCTTTCATTCTTTATGTCCTACTTTCCTTCTTCCTCCATGTCTGTCTGTCTGCCTGGTCTCTGGCGTCTCTCTGGTGTCTCTTTTTCTCCTCACTGTGCTTTTTTAGGAACGATTTGTAATCTCAACAAGGCAAAATTCTCCTTACTGCATCAAACATTTTTCTTAAATATCCGTGTCTGAATCAGCCAATAATCTATAATTATATGGTAAATTATATATTGAGAAAACTTTATAAATTAGTTCTAATGGCAGTTGCACAAAATATTGTCATAAGATGGGGATGCTTAACATTCCTGGTGGAAGAATTTCCAATGGTATCTTTTTATGATCTGGGAATTATTATAAGTAGAGACTGTGAAAAATTAGCTTTTTTAAATCAATCACTATAATAGACCATACCTTCATCCCTTAACTAATAAAGAAGACAATGAAATTCCAGGCTTTAAAGAGCCCATTGGCTGAGCCACCTTATTTACGGCTTTTAAATCTTTCTTTAATTTGTTAACATTCTCCATTTTCCAGATTTCTTTCTAATAACAAATATAGAAGAATTCCAAGGACTAGTCAATTCTTCATTATGTTGAACATTTAACTGCTCCTGTACCAGCTGTTCTTATGCCTGCAACTTTCCCAATGTCAGAGGCCATTGTTCTACCCACATAGGTTTGTCAGTTAATGATTTTAAAGGTAGGGCTGTTGGTACATTTGAAAGATTAACAGCTGTTATGTTCTGCTTATATAAACTTGAACAGTTGGTGATTGTCCTTGAAAATGCCTTTTAATATTTTTCTCAGGAGCGTATGTTAATTTACAGTTTGTTTCTGATATTTTTAAAATGTTAATCTGTGTTTTCCATTGCTGCAACAAATCACATCCTCATTAATTTATTGTTATGTTAACCACATATTGTTTTAATTTGATCTGTACTTCTGATCCTACACACTTTGCCTATCTTGTACTTTGTTTTACGAGATAAAGCTCCAATCCCTAGAAAACCAACATTTACCTCCTGAAGAGACAAATCTGAATGTTAAGATTTTGGGGAAATGATTGTTACATCTGCACCTCTGTCTACTAAACCCCCAATTTCAATGCCATTTATTTGTACTTTTAGCTTTGGTCTTTGATCATTTATATAAATTTGACGAAATAGTTGCTTTATGATTTCTTTTAAAAATTTAGTTTTATCTGTTATCCAAAGCAGTTTGTATTTTTAATAACTGGCATTAAGTCTTTTAATTGCTCTGTTGGGGGGTTTTCCCAACTTTGACAAGGAATGATTTAATCAAATTTGACATTGGGCCTGCAAGAGGTCCCCTAAAATGTTTACCAGTGGCAAAGGGTTACCTTGCCTGCCCCTTGTTGGTCTGCATAAACCAGTTCAATGTCGGCCTTTACTACACCTTCTGCAAACTCTAGAGGCTAGGGCCTTCTGTTTGGATTATCCCTAAAAAATATTGTTTCTAGGAACATCTTGTCTATAATCCCTTTTAAACTGACCTAGCTTACCACAATTAAAACCTCTGACCTTTTAATTTTTCTTATGATTTTTACCTTTCCTGTGGAGACACAGAACTAGTTTAGAGTGCAGGCTCCTCCTGGGACAGATGAGATGAAGTTGGGAAATGGTTGCTTGGTGAACCAAGCATGGATGAAAGCGTGCTTTCTCTGCTCATTTCTCAATGGTTGTCAAACTCTGTACCCTGGATAAGGAAGGGGCCATTGAGTTCAGTTCTTCACGCTCTACCAGATATAGATTAAGGAAGTACCTTGCTTCCGTATTTTTTTGCCTTGTTTCTATGTACTTCTTTTCATTTTTATTACTGTAATTTATTGAGATATTGTTTCTTGCAAGGTGAGTTTCTCATGATCATGTATGTGGGTAAGGGGGGGGGAGTTCCAGAGTTGAGGTAATTCTTTTCAGTCTGTATAAAAAGCCATACGAAATAAAGCTTGTTATGCAGTTGTTCATACTCTGCATCCCCTGTGTCCTGATTTGCATGAGACCCTTACCCAGGGACCCCAACGCACTAGACATTGACACTTTCCTAATCAATTACCATTATAAGAGTGAGATATAATATTGGTGGCCTAAAATGAGTTCTTTTGCAAAATCTCATTTAGTTGTAAGAGGGTTATCTTTGAATATTATTGACAGTTGTCAATGCAGATGGCTGGCCAGTGCACTCCAACATTAAGCCTCTCCTTTCCTTGTTAAAAATTCTCAATCCACCATTATAGAAGACATGCCTTAGCAGTTCCAGAACAAATGTATTATTGATTTTCATTTTATCTGTCATTTTTTTAGCCTGTTTGGAACTTGAATGAGAAAAATCTATCAAATTTGTTTCTGACATATAGTTTTTATAGTATAAAATCATAATATCATTATGAAATAATAAGCAAGTAGCAAGTTATTAGTGAAATAAAATAAAGTGGTTAATGCGTATTGAAATTATGTGTATCATAACTGTATTTATTCACAACGGCAAACATTTATTAACAATACAAAAAGACAAATTTCAATAATGTAATAATTACTAAGCATCAACCAGAGAATAAATATTGATATTATTTTCCTGAAAAGCAGGAGGAAGTTATCTATAATCAAGCTGATTAGAATTTCTCAGCAAACAAGGTGTCATGTCTCTGACTCTCTTCCAAGAAAAGGGTATTTATCATCTTAGCCAGAGTAAATTCACTAAAAATTAGTAATTATATTAGTGAGGCCCTGAGCTCCAATTAATACTGAGGAGGAAAACAAAGCAATTTGTTACTAATCAAACCCTAAGTTTTTGCTGAAGATCAGAAAAAAGCAAGTATTTCTACTCTAATTATTAGTTTGGAAATGATTTTAAGAGCAGAAGTACTCTGGGGCTGAAGTGGTGACTCAGAAGTTACGAGTATTTGCTCTTTCAGAGACTGAGGTTCAATTCCCTGTAACCACAAGACAATTAACAAGTATTTGTAACCTCTTTTTTTTCAGGTGATTGGATGTCCTTTTCTGGCATAGACATATATATAGGCAAACCATCCACACACATTAATTAAAAATAAATAAATCTCAAAAAAGGAATAATTAAAGAAGTTCTCTGGTTAACTTACTGATGTTTTTAAAACAAAATATCTATTTTGCTTTCTTCATGCACAAATATAGCACTTCTCAAAGAAAATTTCACAGAACCATCAGCATCCAATCCCCAGGGAAGCTTATGGTTAAAGCCATATAGAACATAACCAATACTTAGTTTATGTGCATAAAAATCTCAGCCATAATTGTGGAAGTTTAGAACTAAATATTAGAAAATAAAATAAAGTGGAAAACTAAAAGTCTAAGAGGTACTTACATATTGAAAAAGTTAATGTTGAAGAAGGCAAACACGCAAAAGAAAGTTCTGCCTGAACATGAGCACTTGGTGGAAGAATCAAACACTCCCGGACACAGCAGCGAGACTAGCTACTGTCAGCTCATGTGACTGAGTGGGTCTGAGTTACTCTATTACAGAGGTTCTTTGGAAGTTTGTGACTGTTGTATATGGAGCTGGGCTCACTTTGGGTAAGCTGTCACATTTTCCATTTCTTTGACAGCTTCTGTCACTGTAGGAAAATAGTACAAAGGAATTCCCTTATTTCTACCAAGTTCCTAAAAGCTGAGAATGCCTGTTAAATCCAAGGATGAAAGTCATTCTTACTCCCCTCAGTGAATGAAGTTTGAAGAAGAATGGTTCATAAGTTCTTTGAATGGTTGTTCTTCAGTTGGTGGAAATGTTTGGGAAGGATAAGAAGGCCTTGTTGAAGAAGGTATGTGCTAAGGACGAGATTTGAGGTCTCCAAAGCCTAGGCTGTTCCTATTGAATCTCTCTCTGCTTCATGCTTGTTGATCAGTGTAACATGAGGGCCGGCTTGTTGGGGTTTCTGTCCTGCCCAGTACCCCACAGCCGGCAAGCCCCAAAGAAAATCACACAGAGATCTTCATAATTTATAAAACTGATTGGCCCATTAGCTCAGTCTTCTTATTAGCGCTTGTAGCTTATAT
>LOEQ01004793.1:27211-49031 GCA_001685075.1 Bramus lutescens | reverse complement strand
TTCTTTATTAACCAATGAAAGTAACACATAGACAGATGACCCTCCTACACCAACCATGTTCCAATTTTCCCAAATACCAAATCTGACATCTTCCCTCTCTCACTTTCCTAGTCTATGTTATAAGTTTTATGATTTTCTCTTTAAATATTCACTAATTCTAGCATTTGCTGCATCTCCACTGCCACCAGCAGAATCAAAGCCCTTGTCAGCAATTATCACTCTAGCATAGCCCTGTAGTCATGAATTTATTCATGAAATTCCTTACCTCCATGCCATACTATTTCCCCACAAAGCAACTGGAGATCATCTTCTCAATGAACAAATGGAGATAAGTGTCTTTTACCTTCATTTTCATCAAGGAACTTGTATTGCAGTCATGTCTATGAAAGGCCCAGTGTTCAGAGGCTGGATTTTAAGTGTACTGTGCCTGAAGCATTATATTTGCCAATCGTCTTTCTCCAGTTATCTTTTTCATAAATAAAAGCAAGAGACTTTTGAAGAAATAATTCATTTTAAAACACTATATTATTTGGAAGATAGAGTAAGTTGCAAAGTGAGAAGGCCATTGGAAGGAGGAGAATCTAAGTTAGACTTCCCATAGTAGATGCATTTAGTTAGAGTCACCTGAGAGGAGCAAACCTCAATTAAGGAACCGCCTCCATTAGATTGGCCTGTTGGCAGGTCTGTGGACCATTTTCTTGATTGATTATCAATGAGACTTCCCATAGTAGATGTTCTTAGTTACTTTTGGCATTTCACACAAATTGGAGCCACTTAGGAAGAGCCAAACTCAACTGAAGAATTGCCTCCATCAGATTGGCCTGTCAACATGTCTGTGCACCATTTTCTTGGTAGATTATCAACAGTCTGGTGGTCTTTGACTGCAAAAGAAAGCAGGCTTAGGAAACCAACAAGCAGTTCTACTTCATGGTTCCTGCCTCTTCTTCTGTCTGAGTTCCTGCTTTACTTCCTCCCATGATGGGCTATGATTGCAATGAGTAAACCAAACAACATGTTCTTCCTTGAGTTGCTTTTGGTCATGGTGTTCATCATAGCACTAGAAAGCAAAGAATCACAGAAGATAATCAATTTGTATGTGATAGCAATTCCCTAGTTCTTCATGACATACAGCATGTAATAGTGTATAGTGGCTGCAGTTTTCACTATATATCAATGGACTGGATTTGTGAATAACTTAAACGTTCTCCATCTGTGGTAGTTTGAATGTAACTGGTCCCCCATAAACTCAGAAGGAGTATTACTACTAGAAGGTGTAGTTTTGTTGGAATAGATATGGCCTTGTTGGAGGAAATATGTCACTTCAGAGTTGGACTTTGAAGTCTCATACATGCCCAATTCATGCCCAATGCTTCAGTCTCCTTGTTGCCTTCTGATTGAGATGTAGCCAGTACCATGTCTGCCTAAACATTCCTATGCTCCTCACCATAATGATAATGGACTAATCTTTTAAAACTGTAAGCCAACACCTCAATTAGATGTTTTTCCTTATAAGAGTTGCTCTGGTCATGGTATATCTTTACAGCAATAGAAACCCTAGCTAAGACACCATCATATATGCAGTTTTAAATAAGTGGGATATAGTTACTCAAAACATACCCTTCTAATTGACCTCATAATTATTGAAGATGCCTTTAGAAACCTTAAAAGAAGACCTAAAAGTGAAAATAATCATGCTTCTTTGCCACTGATACCTAAAATACCCCTTTCAACTTCATGACTCTTTCTAGCCATGATGCTGAGCGATGGTTGACAGACTTGCTGTCAGACTTGAAGTTGAAAGGTTTCCGTGAAGGCTGGTATGAAATGTCAAAATTGACATGTCTCCAAGGGAGATTTTTATGTCAATGCAGAAAGCTAGTTTTCAGAATATGCTTAAAATAATTCATGTGTTCTTGAATTTATAGTGTTACAATTTTGAGATCAACATGATTCATTATGAACTGTGATTTAGAATATAATGCATGGGTCAGGGTATTTCACAGCAGCTGCCATGGGTTTTGTAAATTGATATTTTAGCTGATATCCTTTTTCTCAATGCTACTCTGCCCTCAGACCTTTGAGGATTCCCTTGGAGAAGGAACAGTCACCACTTTGAGGCCTGAGAGAGAAGCTCACAGTAACTTTTAAAGTCAGAAGATATGCTGACTACTTAGATTTCAACTCAGAAAGATGGGTATCATAGTATTTTTCCTAATACATTTTGTATCTCTTTCATTTGTAATGTTTTATATTACTAGCTATTATTAAAACTTGTACTAAAAAATAAGAAAAATCTCCCTTGTGACTTCATCTGCATTTCTTTTGCCTCTGGCAGGCACACAACTGGCCTGGACTTGAAGTCTACATACTGACCATAGGCAGAACTGGTTTGAGGAGTAGGTTATCATGAAGAAATGTTTTTCTGGATTAAGGTATGCCATATATCACTTCACATATCGTCCATCATTGCATCTATAAGGCTCACCTGCAATGCTTCCCCATTTATTTCTTCCCACCCAGAGGTCCTCTGCAGGAAGCTATTATTTCCAGAATGTGCAGACTGCCACCTTGCCATCTAGCTGCTCTGTCTCCTATCACACCTCTGACTGCCTAGGTTATCTGCTCTAGAGACACTGGTTATTTACTGCAGCTGAAGAGTTAAGATCAGTGGGTTTGGAGTCTTCTCAATTCTTCTTTATTCTGTCACTGCCTGGCAGTTAAACACCAAGTAATCCTTGATTCCCTGGCATCTACCTTTCTGTTTTGTACAAATGAGAGACCGTGATCAGATGACTGTTTCTGCAGTAAGTATACAAACTAAATGGAAACCAACAAAGGAAGTTTGGAAAGCAACAGCCTCACGTAGGCAAAGGGTGGACACATCAGGTATGATTTCCATTACTGTTTCAGTATTCGCTTCCCTCTTGGTAGTCACTGTAACTTCAGGTCTACACCTTGGAAGGCAAGGAGCTGAATTCAAGGAATAAGAGATTCACTTTATTTGCAAACATGAGTATTCTCTTAGGGATGAGAATAAATTCTAGTGATATAATTTGGCAGAAGTTGTCAAGGTAAAAATCTGCAAGTCTCTACAAAGTTAAAGGGAAGCAGAAGGAGGAACTGAGGAGAGTTGTAGAACCCCACCAGTGTATCACCTCTCCAGTGGGTGTGATTTTCTTATCTCAGCCATGTCTCATTGTAAATTTCATCAAATTACTGAACGTATAAGAGCTATAGAAACCAACAATAGTTCTTATTTTTTTTCACAGCATTTAAGACTGAAATCAAAGTTACTGCATATCTCTCAACTCTGGCCACTACACTTCTTCGCACATCTGGAAGGTTGGGAGGCCTGGAAATTGTCTCCTCTGTTCTTTCTTTTGTTCTAGGTCTCAGCTTTCCTTCCTGTTCCTCACTGTGACAGATATACCTGCCTTTACTTTCTCTTTAGTTCTACTTGTCCTTTGCTTTGCTGAACTGCCTGCTCTGCCCTTGTCCCTCCATAGTGACTTTCCAGTTGGTCCTGTTCACCTTGGGACTTGGGCCCAGCCTGCTCTCTGCTTCCATTGTCCCATGACTTGTCTCTACTGCAATATCTCACCCAAAGGTATTTCCTAAGAAGGGCTTTCTTTGGCAACCTTGGATGTGTCCTTTGCCTTTTTCGTCCCAGTTTTATTACATTGATAATATTGAGTTCTAAATAAAAATATTTGTAGTAAGATAATTCCATTATTTCCTCCCCTTCTGTTTTTACTCCCAACCCCTCCCATATCCCCTCTCTCTAGCCTTTTCAGTGGCCCCACACTTTTCACTTCTTAAATTCTTGGTCTCTGTCGTTTCAATTATTATTGCACGCAAACACACAAAAATCTATAAATACCACCTACTGAGTCCATTTAGTTTTGCTTGTGAGTATATGATTTCAGGGCTAACCACTTTATATTGGCCATCCAATTAGAGTGCTTGTCCATGGGTCAAATAACACTGATTTTATCTAAAATTGTTTGTTTTATTTTCCTTTTTGAATCACCTCATTGGCAGATGAATTATTGATGCTTTTGACTTTGTCTTGATCAATAGCCCTGGATTATCCAGACTGGAGTAAAAAAAAATTAGTATTCATGGACAATCCAATATTATTTCTATTTATTGATCTTCCAGAACAATACATATCATAAGTCCTACTAGTGTTATATTGCTAAATAAGCATAGTATCAAATTGCCCTTTAAATACCTATCCTCTTACAACTCACACCTCTCAGCTGAGAAGTTTCTTCATGGAGTGATGACAGCTAATACAGACTATCAGCACTGGAGAAGTGACTGTGCTTAGCTCTAATGCTAACATCTATATCACGGTCCTATCCTCACTCACCACCCAAGACTTAGAGGAACATTGCTGAAGAGAAGAAAGAAATATTTTAAGATTTCCAGCTTCTCATGGTGCTGGAGAGTGGCAGTGATATGGTTTTGTTGTTGTTGTTTGTTTTTTTTTCTATTTTTTCTTTCATTTTTTCCCCCACAGTAAGTCAGATTCTCCTCTGTACAGAGAAACAGTTAACACCCTAGTGTGCTGCATACTGATGTTCTGAAGGTTAGCTGGAATCAGTGTGTTTACCTTCCATGATATTTTCAATTACTCTGGAATTATTGAGCTGTGTACCCAGTGAGCTGAGGAGTACCTGAACTCTATGATCTACAATGCTCCTTTACCTGCCTGTCCAGAAATCTCAGCCACATATGAGGCCGTGACTCACCGACATCACACGGCTTTACTTCTCTCCCCTTGGCAAAAGGTATTAAGAATATCATCTAAAGTTTCTGAGAATCAGCACAGCTTACAAATCCATCCTTCCTGCTAAAAGACAAGTTTCTTTAAACACAAAAATATTTTAAGAGTTCTGAAAGCAAAATCATATCTTAGAAAACTTCCAAATCTACCCTGGTTCATGTTGGGGCTGGATAAGGGTTAGTGACTCCCTAGAAAAGTTGAGTCTGGAAAGGGTCTTTTGCTTCTAGCCAAAAATTTATGACAGATTTGTGATATTTCCTGATGATTAATAAGTCATTGTTTTACCTGAGGCTCTTAAACCACTGGAGCCTGTATAAATTCCTGGCTGCCACTCAGTGAAATAGAGCCCATGACATTTATTACAAGCATTAGCAGTAATTTACTCCTCGTTAATCAGAGCAGTCAGCTACAGTACTTTTCAATCACACAGACTACTTACTTTACTAGTTGGCTAGAATATTTTATTCATCCATTAGTCTCAGAGGCCCTGTAAAGGCTTGTAAATTTAGACAGGGAGCCACATCCTGAGCAGTGTAGTGGGCCTTGTATGATTGATAGATGACTCACGTTTATATTAGTGCCAAGACTTGGGCTTTTCTACTGACCAAGGTTTGAAATATGCAGCCATAAACAGTACATTTGTGTTGGTCCATCAGTTGAAAAGGAGCAGTTCATTCTTTTTCCCATGCTGATGTGTGCAGACTTCTTACAGGCAGCTGTTGGTAATCCTGTCTGAAAGCAGAATCAACTTCAACTCTTGGGAACCAGCCATGCAATTTAACTTGTCACAGCAAATCTCCTCTGCCCAATTTATTTGGTAATTAGATTCTTATTAAAAGTAAAAGGGACTCTTTGAAGAAGTTGAAGATTTCTTTAATTCTTTAGCATGATTTGTGCATTTAAAAAATAAATTTATGTTTGTATACTTACATCCTTATGGGCATATCTGGTTTGAGAAATGAACAGCTCCAGATCAAAGACTCCATTTAACACTTAACTGTGAAATCATTGGCAGTTTTGCAGAGGGCAGTATGACAATGGTCTAGAGCCTGGGCTTGATTGGGGGTCACATTTACAATCACTGTCTTATATTCTGATATGTGCATGCAGTATTGTTCACAACCCATCATGGCAATGTTCTCATTTCTAAAATTTTTAATTTCAACAGGTCTATTCCAATTGCTCTCGTATTATGAGCTTTGGGTTTTGGTGAAATTCCATACAGGACAGTTTCACTGCACACCCAAATGATTTACTTCAGTCCTGTTCCTCTTTTGGTTAACTCATTTAGAATCCCAATTTTTTTCAGTGCAGAATGTGACCCGATTTATCAGAAAAATCAAGAAAGCCTCCATTTACTTACCAGTGCATGGGATGCCTTAGCTCTCTGTACAGATCACTTTTAGAAAAGTGGCACCCACAGTCTGGGACTCTGCAGTGTTTGCTAAGCATCTTTGAGGATATAACACATGCCTGCTATATGCTGTGGAAGGAAATTACATATGCCCATTTTTTTTCTGGAAGTTTTAAATTCAAGGTAAGCAACTGTTCATCAAGAAATTTCACCTTTTTCATTTTCACATTTGTCTTCCCTCCTATTTCTTTCTGCCATTCTTTCTTTTTAATATTTGCAAACACCACAAAGGAAATAATTGCTTAGCAGAATACTCTGAGGCATGCCAAACTGAGTTAGAGAGTAAGGAAAAGCACCTCTCCTCTGTGGGAAAATTTGTTCACCAATTTTCTCCAAATAAGCTGAAAACAGTTGAAAAATTCACTACACTACCAGAGCATTGCCGTATAAAATTTTACTTGAAAAAAAAAACCTAGGTACTAGCTTTGGGCTCCTCTGCTCATGATGATTCTTATAATTTGATATGGCCATGTATCTTCCAGATATCTTGAAATCTATGGCTATGGAGTCATAAAAATTGTTGGCTCTTATGGTATGTGAACCTAGAAACTGGGGTATCTTGATTCTCTCTCTGTGTGTGAGTCTTTTCTTTTCTTCCACAGGCGAGCCATTGACAAGAAAACAGAGAAAAGACCTCCATAGTGGTTGAGCAGAGCGTTGTATAATGATGGCACACTGAAGAGAAGAAGAAAATAGTTTAAAGTGGAGGACCTTGCTGGTAAGCAAAGGTTTTTGTTCTATGTTCCTCGAAGACAATCAATGTCAAGTACACCATGTAATATTCTTGGGCATTCCAAGTGTCCATTGTACACTGCCACTTATCTAAGAAGCTCAAAATCTAATCAATAAGAAAAGTGTATTTTTAGGGGAGTTTTCAAGGGGAAGATTTCCCAACTATCTTTGAAATTCCTCTTTGCTGATTCTGCAGACATTTCTTCATGAGTAGGCTGGATTTTATTCAAAGATGGCAGACTACGTGGCTCATATGACCTGTCTATATCATTTAATCTTCAATGACATTCTTTTATTTCTTGGCACATTTTCCAAAAAATTTGGCTGTGTCCTATACCCACATACACATATTTTAATGAATGGTTATTTTAATATCCTATAAGACTTGCAGTTTGTTACTTGATTTGCCCTACTACATTATTAGTAAATTAAATAGATGTGGTATAAAAGTAAATATTCATTTAGAATTTCTTGAAAAACATACCAATTGAGCTCCCTTATCATCTGCAAATGTTGGGATCTGTATGTGAAATGTGTTTTGTAAACTCATGCATTTGAACACTTGGTCCCCAGTGGGTAGCCTGCTTTGGGAAGGTTGTAAAGTCTTTGTGAAGTGGAGCCTTGATGGAGGTTGAAAGTCACAGAAAGTAGACCTTCAAGGTTTTTTTTTAGCTTGACCCCACTTGTTTCTTCTATGTTCCCTTTCTGCAGATCGCATGCAACATGACCAGCTGGTTTCATGGTTTCGCTGCTGTAGCTTCCCTACCAGGATAAAATATATTATCTTGAACTGTAAGTTCTTTAAATTGCTTCTTGTTAGTTATTTTCATCACAGTAAAACATAAAAGATTCATACTGAGAAGTAGGACTATTTCTGTCATAAACCTGGTCATGTAGTTCCCAGGGCTTTAGAACTATTTTGTAGGGAGAATGTGAACATTTTAGAATTTAGGAGTAGAGCAGACCTTGCTGTTTTAAGCAGAAGTTAATGGGATATTTTGCTGGAAGTTTGGAGGACCAGACATGTAAGAGAATCGTGGACCATGGGGGAACAAAGGCTGGATTGGAAACTGGGCTACAAACGAATTAGGTCATATTCTGGTGAAAGGTCTGGCTCTATTCACCCATGTCCTGAAAATGTGAGTGGAGCTGAATTTTAGAATATTTGACTAATGTGTCTGATAGGAAATTTCAAGGCAAGACCATTCAGGCTGTTCACGGTTACTTCACATTACTTTTATTAAGACCTATAAGGAAAAAATAGCAATGAATTGAGCAAGAAGATGTAAACTATGAACATTTTGTCCCAGAAAGGAGTTGGACCAAGCTTAGTTGCAACTAAGAATTTCCTGTCCTTCACCAGGGCAATAGAAAAAGTGCTCTGCGCGTCTAAGACTGCCACAGCCAGTGCGGCCATGGACAGCACAGGAACCAGGACCAACTGGAAATGATGGAGGCACGCTTCTCTGGGTTCACTTTAGGACTGGCCATTTTTGTTGTTGTTGTTGTTTCTCTCCGTGCTGTTGATGTATTGTTCAGATAGGTACGAGAAACAGCATCACTGAGAGGGGCTTGACCAAACAGCATCTTTGACCTGATCTGAGTTATTCTCTCACACTTCCCTGCCCTTTTGGCTTTCTTTTCCTTCTAAGCATAGTCCTCCTGGACTCCATCTCAGGCACGCAGTTTTCTGCAGCCACACAGGGAGCACCACTGCAACAGAGTTTGTGCTTAAGAAAAGAACTTTAGTCTGTTTTGACCACAGCATCTCTTCCCATCCGATTTAATTGTGGCATTATGGTGACAAAAGCAACTTTTTCTTAGGCATCAATCACCTCAATAATTTTTCAATGTAGAAGCAACCTTAATAAGCAATGCAAGCATAATAGCAACTAATGTTATATTTATTCATATTTATCAGATTGTAGTTGGCATTTTCTTTGGGTCACCAATCAGCTTCCAAATAAGGACGCAGAAACTTATTATTTACAAATGTTTGGCTTTAGCTTATGCTTGTCCCACTAGCTTCCTATAACTTAATTTAACCTGTTTCTAGTCATCTGCATTTTGGCTCTGGGATTTTTATATTATTTTTAATCTGTATGTCCTGGTTTCATGCTTCTCCAGTCTTTTGCTGGTTGGCTCTTGATGTCTCTGGGACATCTCCCAGGCATTTCATTTCCTTTCTTTCCAGAACTTAAATTTCTCCTCCTACCTACTCTCCTTGCCCATCTATACTATTCATTATTAGATTTTCAGCTTTTTATTAGACCAGTTAGGCATCTAAATAGCAACACATTGCGATATAATTAAACAAATACAGCACATCATACTCTGCAACATAAACAAATACAACATCTCTATATAGTTAAACAAATGCAACACATATTTGCATAGTTAAACAAATATTCTGCAACTGTATATTGATCATGTAAACTATTAAAGTGAATAAGATGTTATAAGGTACTTTTCAGTTCTTCTACAACATCTTGAACAGAGACCATAGACAAACGAGAATGTTGCCATGAATATATTTCTTGATGGAATTATACAAGTTCAATAATACTGTTGTGCTGAGGCTATACCTTATCAAAATGATTCTTAACCAATTTCCATGGATGTTTAGATTTATTATAAGGTAAAGCAGGCATGCGAATGCAGGTAAGAATGAGCATTCATAATAATTTGCTGATCAAGTCTTTGCCTTTTCTAGAGTAAGCCACCAAGGACCCTGACCACAGGCTCAGAATTTTGAACTCCTAGGTGCTTCTTGTAGGAAGGGACAGAAAAGAAGAGCAAGAGAAATCCCACTATGCATTGCAGTCATTTCTAAAGTGTAATTTCTTAATCTGAGTTGTTCAGTTTTCTCTTGGTTACTGCAACCGTTGGTTCTTTTCCAGGGTACTTCCAAAGTTGATTATGACCATTGCAATTTGCACAGACATCTCTGTAGAGACAGGATTTGGCACAGCTGTCCTGCTAGCTTGATGATGTCATCTTGGGCATTGATTCAGGCTGTACTCTATTTTCAATATTTAGAAAACATAGTCACTCTTGAGAAAGCCATTAGCATTAGTAATAGAAAGATTTATTAAATGTGTACTATGTGATTATAAGGATTTCAGAATGTTTTTTGGTATTAATATTGGCAGTGATATATAATATATGTGAGATACAAATACATGCACATTTTTGTCCCAGAAAAAATATATCATAGCACAAATACTCAAGCAACAGAAGAGAGGCAGACATGGAATTATGATAAACTTGAAAGCTTCTACACTGTCCAGAAAATAATAACAAAATTTAAAGATAGCCTACAGTGCAAGAAAATACTTAAAATTGAAGTATAAACATGAGAAGAAGAAAAAACATATCTGACAGAAAATTCACAAATGAAAATCTATAAGAAAAATAACTTAAAGCCAGATTTGGTAGCCCAGAAATGTAATTGCAACATTTGGGAAACATTTGGAAATACTACCTATATTTTCTTTTATCACCTTCAGTTTTCATTATTAGTCTTTGATGTATTTGGAGTTAGATGTTGTGCAAGGTAAGGAATATGGCTCTAATTTTATTTTCTGGTATGTAGACATTTTCCCAGCACCATTTGTTGAATGTGCCTTTTTTTCACAACATAGGTTTTTGGCATCTTTCTCTAAAATTAAGTGAAGGAGTAATGTGTGCTCATTTTTGGGTCTTAAATTTGTTCCATTGATCTACATGTCTGTTTTTGTGCTAATACTATATTGGTTTTATTACCATGACTTCATAATATATCTTAAGATGTGGCCTTGTAATCTTTCCAGGATCAATTCTTTTGCTCAGGAATATTTTTGCCACCCAGAGTATTTCACGGTTCTATGTGAATTATAGGATTATACTTTTATTTTTCTTTCAATGAAGAATAAGTTGGAGGTTTTGAACAAGATTTTATCAAACCTATAAATATATTTTCATAGAGTGATAATTTTTACAATATTAATTTTTTTTACATGAGTGGGGCCTGCTTGTTGGGGTTTCTGTCCCATCCTCACATATGCGAACACATGTATAGGCCTGGGGCAGATTTCAAATGTGTTCCCCCTTTGTTCCTATCTTAGTTTTGGAGTCAAGATCTCTCACTGAGAATCACCATGGTGATGTGAGCGAGACTGTCTGGAAGCCCACCCTTAGGGCCTACTTGTTTCTTCCTGATCAGGTTTACAGGTGCCCTCCTTTTCCCATGCATCCTGGGGATCTGCTCCTGGGACCTCATGCTAGGGTAGCAGCACTTTAGCCCCAGAGCTATCTTCCTAGGCTGTTTTCCTTTTCATCACTGCTCTCCTAGCTGACAGAACACCACCTGGCCATACCTGTTACTCCCCTTCATTTTTATTTTTGTAACATTGCTAGCATTTTATTTTATTGCCCTCCTGCTCTCCTGTCTACCCTTTGTTTATGAAATATAATTTAGAGACAGACATCTTAGTTATTCACATATAAACTTTTATTTTAGAAAACACTTCTTTTTGGTAAAGAAAAAAAATATACCAAAATAGCTTTTGGTATATTTGGGCTTTTGCTTTGATTTGTTTAGAAACTTTTGAATTTATACTTGGAAACAATAGACTCTTGACTAACATGTCTGTACTTCAATCTTTTGCAAATCATAAATGCTATGCTTATCTTTAAGAGTTATTCCAAATTGAGATTATTTTTGGCTGTGTAATTGAGAACACCTGAATATTACCTTACATTCCATCAAGGTTTTCTAAGAAAACTGGTGAAATTTCTTCTGCTGAAGTCACAGATAGTTTGAACATCTCTCTCTTTCTCCCTCTCTCTCCTTCTATTATCTTTCTCATCCTCAATTTTTTTTTGCTTTTTATTTTTGTTCTTTTAAATATCAAAGACCATTGACTCAACCTAGATCTGAAGGGACCTATCCAGATTGTTTCTGTAATCTTGGCACTCAAGAGGCTGAACCAGGAACCTGTGTAATATAGAGAGACCCTATTGGTGGGAATGAGCCTGTCAGTACTTCAGGCAATTTTCTTAAAATATAATTGGTGCCCTGTAGGCTGGGCAGTCTAGAAAGTATGCCTACTCCTGCTCCCATTATTTGGGGCTGTGGGTGCCTCTACAATGAACAAAGTGGAGAGAGATGAAAATGGAGTTGTGATGGAGGCGAGGAATGGGGATATCCTGGCCTGAGCTGCCACTCAGGGCTATGTCTGGATCCATGGCCTTATTGTAACTATGGTATGTGTTGATGACCATGGACTGTGCTACCATTGAGGGCCCATTCAGATGTTAGTGGCCTGGGCTGTCAACCAAGGTTATGGGGAAGTCCAGGTCTGGGATGCAACTGAGGGCCATATCTGAGTCTGTGGTCTTTCTGGAGTCAGGGTCAAAGACAAAGAGGATGTTTGTGGTCTTGGCTGCTGTCTGAGTCCATGTTGATGTCCAAGTGTTATGCTTAGCTGGATGCAGGAGAGTATGCCATATTTCTCCCTGAACTGCAGCCCCATCAGTGACTTGGGCATGGGCAAGGTGGCCCAGTGCCTCATGTCATACATGCAAGAAAGCTTACCCTGTCCTTCACAGGGGCAGAAGGAGAGAACTGGCCTGAATGTGTGGATGCAGAAGAGCTGGTTCTGTCCTTATTGAGGTAAAAGGGAGGCCAGACAGAGACCTGGACTGACCAAGTCAGCTGCCACTCAGACTCAGAACTAGGGCCTTCAGTTGGTTCACCCCAACATGTAGTAGCAGGCCGCTTGTTAGTCCTGACCAACCAGAGCTGAAATAATCACACAGAAACTCTATTAATTAAATCACTGATTGGCCCATTAGTTCTAACTTCTTATTTGCTAACTCTTATATCTTAATTTAACCCAACTCCTTTAATCTGTGCATCACCGCGAGGTCGTGGTCTACCAGCAAACTTTCAGCACCTCTGTCTCCAGCATCAGATCCATGGCTTCTCTCTGACTGCACCCTTCTTTCTCCCAGCATTCAGTCCAGTCCACCCTGCCTTGCTCTGCCTGGCCCCACGCTGCTCTGCCACAGGCTCAAAGCAGTTCTTTCTTCATTAATGGTAATCTCAGCATACAGAGGGAAATCCCACATCACCAACACTTACCCCATTGATGAGCTGCTGCAGTAGGTGAAGGGGAAGGTCTTGCAGAACTACAGCCACAGGTTCGCCATGATCCTGGGCAACAGTAGTATATCCGAGAAGAGTCTCAGAGAGAGCCCAGTATTGATGGCATAGCAAAAGCCAGAGGCCTTGAACCAGCCCAGTAACTCATTGCAAGAATCATTTGCAAGTAAACCTAGTTGAACACAAGGGTATACTGTGTGACACACCATAGATTTCAATGCTACTACAATGAATGGACACGTGACCGAGATGCAGGAAAGATGGAGGAGCAGAGTGGTTCATGCGGACCTGGAGACGCGACAGCTGTGACTGGAGTGAGAGAAGGCAGTAACTGAGAGAGCAGGTCATTGCCCAGAGAGGTCAGTGAGAAGTTTTTCCTGTTTATTTTTCCTCTTTCTTTTTCTGGAGGGGGTAGAGGGGGGAAGAAAAATAAGGTATAACTGGAAAGTAAGGAGTATTGGAGTGGTGCAGTGATTCTCAAGAATCAATCAAAAACAAAAGAAATTTGCTACACCAAAATATGGCTTATTTTCGTTAAAATAGAAATGACTATTATAGGTTTAAATCACTGATTCATTATTACGAATATATGTTTGATAAATTCCACCTTACCTAGTGAGAATTTCCTAAAAACAAGTTGTTTTATTACTAGTAACGTAGGCTTCTAAGTTGTCTTTGCCATGAATTGTGGAGTTTGGCTGATTGGTAAATTTGGAGTATGGTAAACTGTAATGCTGATGATTGATTGCACTTGTCTTCTGTGATAAAGGCCATATTCTGAAGCATCTTGGTGAGGAAAGTCTGTTTTCAGCTTACAACTTGTGTTCTTCTTTCAACAATCAGGACAAGAACTCAAGGCAGAAACCCAGAGACAGAAACTGAAGCAGAGATCATTGAGAAGCACTGCTTACCCATTTCCTTCCCATGGCTTGCCCATCTTGCTGTCTTACAGCATCTAGCTTCCCTATGGCAGAGGTGGCACTGCCAACAGTACCCACAGTGAGCTAGGCCATCCCACAACAACCATTAGTCAAGAAAAGACTCCACAGGTTTGCCCACAGTCTAGTCTGGTGAAATTATTTTTCCTTCCTTCCTTCCTTCCTTCCTTCCTTCCTTCCTTCCTTCCTTCCTTCCTTCCTNTTTCTTTCTTTCTTTCTTTCTTTCTTTCTTTCTTTCTTTCTTTCTTTTTTAGGTGTTTCAAGACTGGGTTTCTTTGTGTAGCCCTGGATGTCCTGGGACTTACTCTGTAGACCAGGTTGGCCTTGAACTCACAGAGATCTGCCTGCCTCTGCTTCCCTGAGTGCTTAGATTAAAGTTGTACTCCACCACCACCCTGCTTGGAATCATTTTCTTAATTGAGTTCTTTCTTCCCACCCAATTGACTCTTAACTTGTGTTAATCTGACCTAAAAAAAAAACTAAACCAGGTGTGAGTGAAATGTTTTGGCAATAAAGATACCGGGATACATGAGGGTTATAGCTTGGGAGCAGAGTGCTTATTTAGTATGCATAAGGTCCCAGATTCAAAATCTACACTGAAAAATAAGGTAAAGTTAAAAAAAGAAATAAAGAAATAAAAGTAAGAAAGTAGGAAGGAGAGGGAGGGAGAGAGTGAGAGAGGAAGGCAGGAACAAAGAAAGAAAGAAGAAAATATAAAACACATGGGTTTGTGCCCCCAGGCTTGCTTCTGTACGATCCTCAGTCAGAACTTCCCCACTAAGCCTCTTTGCTTTTCTCTCTACATTGAGGATAAAATTATTTAACTGACATTATTGCAAGGATCAAATGAAAAGGGTTGACAACCCTTGGAAGGTTGGAGAAGCTCTCAAAAGAATCTAACTAGGTTTAGAAAATGATGTGCTTCACCCTAAATGAGTAATGATTCCTAGTTCTGGGATATTTGTTTTGGCTTAACTCAACTGCTTTTTCTTTTTTGATGCATTTCCTGGAGCCATAATTCAGTTACTATGTGTTAGAGAACCGTTTAAGAAAAAGAGCTAAGTTCTAGAGTCTCACCAATAACAAATATTTATGAGATCCATGTTTAAAAAAGAGTAAAAAGTAGTTGAAATATGTTTTGATAAACAAATATTCCTGAAATATTTTAATTTCAGAGGGACTAGTTTTGTATGTTTTTATTTTTTCTATCAGATCTCAGTTAGAGCCATCTACCTTCAATGTCCTCAGCCGTCCTATGTGGTAAATTGTTGTAGCTTTGGCCAGTTTAGGTCGAGATTATCCCACAGGATCTCTGTCTACTTTGCAGGAAGTGTATGCCACCTGTGATTTTTGCAGACTATGGCAAAAATATGTTTCAAAATTCTGAAAGAAACTGCTAATTATTTATTAGTCAGGATGATCAACAAGTAGCCTAGATGGAACTATACTAGAACATCACTGCCTCTTGTTATTCCTCCTGGCATAGAAGAAGAAGATACATTTTCTTACTTTTCTTTCTTCCTGAAAATTATATATTAGCTTTATCGGTCTTTTGCATCATTCTACCTAAATAATTATCACTTCTTTTCTAAAATGCTGTAATTACTGTGAAATAGTCTATTAAACTGTAATTTTATTTAATATTTAAAATGCATCCTGGAGTGTAATTCTTGTGTAATGATCCCTTTTCTGGTCATATGCTTGAATTTATGAAGAGTGGCTAATAAATATTTGTGCATATAACTGTAATCACTGTTGACGGTTATCAATTGTCAATGTAGATCTTGTATATCATATTTTTAAAACTCCTAAGTCTTCAGAGAGATTTCATAACAATATAGGTAGTAGAATAGTTTGGCTAAGAATGGCCCCCATAGGCCATATATTGGAATGCTGTAGTCACCAGGGATTGTCACTATTTGAGGTTTAGGAGGATTATGGGATGTGATCTTGTTGCAGTAGGTATGGTCTTGTTGGAGTAGGTGTGGCCTTGTTGAAGGAAGCATGTGACTTGGAGTAGGCTTGGAGTTTTCAAAAAGTCCCTAACAGGTCCAGAGCTGCTCTTTCTGCATGCAGATCAGGATGGACTGCTCTTGGATACTGCTCCAGTGCCTGCCTGCATCCTGCCATGCTCCCTGCCATGATTATAGTGGACTAAATCCTTGAAACTGCAAGCAAGCCCCAAATTAAATTGAATTATTTTATAAGAGTTGCCTTGATCATGGTGTCTTCACAGCAACAGAACAGTGAATATTGTAAGGATTAGATTTACCCTTTTCAGTGAAGTCCTTGATAATAATGTCTTTATTTTCCAACCCATTGTAGAATAAGGAAGCATAAAGAAATTACTTACTCCAGGTCTTAGTAACTTGCTTCTTCACTGAAAAGGGTAAATCTAATACCTACAATATTGAATAAGTTTTGATAAATTCTGACTTTGTGGAAGAAAGCACCTAGGATGTGAAGATGAAAGTAAGGGAAGGTTAATGTACTAGAACTTCATAGAAATGGAGATCATGTGAGGAAGAAATTTAGGACAAATGTCACCACAGTGTCAAGCAATCAAGACACAGGTCACCAAGAGTTAGACTGCTTATAGGAAGAATAAATCTCTCCTTGCTAAAGCTAACAGAGGAACTAAGGAGGTGCTTCCAGAATAAATGGATCATGCAAGACAGTAAGAAGTTGGAAAGTGATTTTACTTCATTTTACTCCAAATTATCTTTGAAGTATAAGTGTGTAAATAAATGGAATGTTCGGGTGGGATGGTGGAATACCAGGCTAGGAATGCTAAGACTCTTGGTATATGCAAAGTCAGATGTGGTGACTTGTTTTGGAGGTTGAAACAGTGATTTGGGTACATTTTTTTTCTAATAGTGGCATACATGATGGAGCCTATCAACAATGAGATTAGTAATCTTACAACGATGAGGCAAGAATGAAGAATTTGTTTCTCTGTTGCAAAGAGAAGTTTCATTGATGAGGAATAGGAAGCACACTTGTCTGTGGGCATAAGGATAAATATTTAGAGTCTAGTTAATTATTATACTGACTTAGCAAAGTAATGATTATAGGTTTACCACCAAGATCCATGACTTCACTAGGTTTATGTAGTAGGTCACATTTCCAGTACTCGACTTTCATTCTTGTTGAGTGAGCCTTAGGTTCAGTCAGAGAACTGTGGTTTACTGGCAATGTTTGTAAGCAACTATTGCATCGTTAGGGTTGTTGTGCCATGGTGGATGTTATTGTTGTTTATAGGTATCATAATGGGTACAACCATTGTTCGCATTCCTCCTTTGGACAACTGATTAAAATACGGATAACAAGTGGTCATGTGTTACCTAGGATCTACTCGTTCGTATGCAACACAAGTATTTTACATAAGGCTCAGGGATCCTAGTAGAAGAGGGAGAAGAATGATGGTATAATCCAGAGGAATAGGAACTTTGTTGTAGGACTGTGTTTCCTAGAAGTCTCATTAACATGGCTTCCTAAACAAGATCTGAATAATAACACCAAGAGACTCGCTAATATGGAAGGGGGAAGGATGGTGGGGTTTCAAATGTAGACAAAGAAGTACAGATGTCTGGGAAATGTTGAAAGTGGAAGAAATGTTCTTCTCTAAAGAAGAACTCCACACAATTGGTGATTCAATAAATACCAAAATGTCATTATGTCATTCCTGAGATAATATCTATCTATCTATCTATCTATCTATCTATCTATCTATCTATCTATCNNNNTCTATCTATCTATCTATCTATCTATCTATCTATCTATCTATCTATCTAAATATTTACCCATCTATCCAGCTATTGTTATATGGACTAAGAAAACTGTATATATTTATTTAGGCTATACATATATGCATATATATTATAATTAAAAAGAAACCATGATTTGAGGAAAAAGAGCAAGGTGGGTACTTGGAATGGGTTGGAAAGAAGACAGGAAAGGAGAGAAATAATGTAATTAATTATTTTATAATTTTAAAAATCAAAAGCAAAATAGGTTGTTTGCATTCTTTAAAAATACATAAAGAATTGGGGCTAGAACCCTAGAATAGCTGGGACAAAAGAAACATAGTATGTAAGGAAGCTATGAGGGATAGTGAGATGCTGAAGACATGTGCACTAAAGTCAGGGACTAGCAATAGTGAGCAGAGCTTCAGGCCAGGAGACAGAAAGCTTCAGGAGTCTTCAAGGCATTCTGCTTTGGTGGAAGCAGTCATTACCATATGGTTTCTGACTTTTTTCACTTGACTGAGGAATTTTCAACATCACAATGCTCAGAAAACCATAAATATTTATGGCTTTAGGTCTCTTCCTAATGAGCAGTAAGTCATATCCTTATCATCATGCTGGGCAATAGAAACATATAACCTCAGCTCCCTACCTGAGAGCCCTCTCACTGAGGTTTGTCGTGTTGATAAGTAAGTAATTTGTTAAGTTAGGTGCATTAACTTATGTTCACCTCCTAGTATTGTCAACTCATGACATTAGAACATAAGCCTATTAGAAGTTGAGCTTCTGTGTCATTGTCCCTTGGCATCTTCAGGAGAATATAATCTCCCATGTCACAAGATCCGCGTGTGCTAAAGTCTCTTTTATAAATTGCATTAGCATTTGCAAATAACCACTACACATCTTCCCATATACTTTGAATCATGTCTATATCGTTTCCAATGCCTGCTCCAAGGAGTGCTGTGTAGATGCTCCCTTTTGTATCATTTAGGGCATAAGTACATTGTCTGTAGTTATTCAGTACAAATGAGGCTTCAAGAATTTCTTTCCTGGCAGTTGGTTGAATCCATTAATGAAGAACCCATGTTCAGAGGGGAATGATTATTTGTTGAATTTTCAATGTTCAAAACAACCCTGAAGGAAGGCTGCTGGTTGGAAAAAAAAATGTTCCCTAAAGATATTCACATGCTGGTCTTTTGAACCTGTGAATGTTACTAACTTTAAATTTCTGAAGAGAAAATGGTCTGACATGTTCAACTAAAACTCTGGACTATGTTGTTGATCTTGTGTATACACATTCATTATCAATTTATCTCTGATTATTTATTTATTTTGTGTTCTTTTTTAATTTTTTTCAAATATTGAGTCTCTTTAGTCTAGGCTTTCTAGAAAGCTTCAATCGTCTGCCACTTCTTCAGTTTTCTTATTTATTTTTCCAGTTGCTAGAATAAAATATTTTGACAAGATTGGAGGTTTGCCAAAGGGCTAAAGAAAGTGGTAGCTTTACTAATGCAGCAACTTATTAACTATATTCTAAATATTTGTCCTCATACCCACAGATAGGTATAGGCATCACCCTCATCAAGGAAACTTCCATTTACCAAAGACAGAAAGTTACAGAAAACCATAACCAATCAAAATGCAGATTTAAAGCCCAGTCCCAACAACACATGTACAAAACAACTCCTGCTTTGAAGGCTCAGGGATCATTGTGGAAGCGATGGGAGAAAGATTGAAAGAGCCATAAGATCAGGGAGTTTGCTCTGTTATTTTGTCTTCTACTAACATTGAAAGCTATAAAGTCAAAGGGTATTAAAACCCATAAGGTCTCACCAGCATGAGTATTAGCTATGAACTAAAGGAGGACAACAACAATAGTTATCATAAAGTGGTCAGGGAAACCCAATGAGGTCTCAACCATAGAGAAAGAGGTATGGACAACTAAGGAGTGCTCAGAGCAGAATCATCTATCCCAGGGGAAAGCATACTAATGTGATCCATACCAAGTGATCAGTCCCGAAAACATACATACAAATAATATTACACAGACAGAAAGTTTATATTTACATATTTAGAACTATATGGGTACATGCATGTGTGTGTGTATGTGTATTTGTATGTATGTAACAACAGTTAATGAAAAAAGAGTCTTGAATGTGAAAGAGAATGTGGATGCGTATATGGGTTTGGAGGGAGTAAAGAGGCAGTGGAAATAATATAATTACATTATGATCTCAAAAAATTAAATAGATATTTTCTAAAGGATAAATTTAGATCTGCCAATTCTTAAAATAAAAGACACTCCTGGTCACACATCTATCCTACTACATAGATACTTTTATATATTGTTCGTTGGTACGCTGGTCACATTAGCCAGCAAATGGAAAACAGCTTAACATATGCATAATAAAATTATGGTATATATGCACAATGTAATTTATTTAGCTGTAAAGAAAAATGAAAGTTTCAAGAAAATGGAAGGAAGTGGAAAATCTACACCAAGTAAGGAAACTAGATTTGGACAGATGAATTCATTGTTTGCTTTCTCTTCGTAGGTCTTAGCTTGGAATTCTAAACTGAAGTGCTTATAAATGCTAGAAAGCTAGAGAAGGACTTTAGAAGAGCACAGATAAAAAGAGGCCCGAGGGAGGGGAGATATGAGAACACCTGTGATATGTAATTAACTGCTGCTTTCAGCACATGATTATCATAACATAAATACATACGCATTCATTGATCTCTGGGTCAGTGGAATGAAACAGTTCATAATTTAAGATTAAAAAAAAAACCCTGACTTAGGTTGTAAAAGCTGGCTACATGGGAAATCCAGGACCAGTCAGGTTGGTTGTTATTATAGTGTCCTCTTAAATGCAGGTTAAACAAACAGGCTGAAAGCATGTAGCTAGATATCAAGCTAAGTCTTATGTAACCACAAAATATATTATGAACCTGAATGTGAGACCCAGAAAAAGAAAGTGGTCCTCTTTCCAACTTTCCAAATATTTTTTCTTCCTTCAGAAATCTAAAGAAAAAGAGGGGAAGTATATTTGATACAGGGAGAAGAAAAATGTTGGTCTGGAGTTTAATTAGTCAGAGAAAAATTTCTGTAATATTATCAGGGCGTGTTAGGACTTGTTAGGAAAGAGACGATAATTTGAACTCTTTAATTCTGAAACTAAGCATTCTCCCCGGGCTTGCACAAAGCACCCTTAAGTCCTCATTTGCTTTGGTTATTTATCTGTCTTATTTTATTCCATGGTTTAACTGTGTTTGGGATATGTAAGGGTTTAATTTGGGATAATAACATCTTTCTTCTTCAACAGAGGCAAAACCTTTCTGGTTGAAATTTACATCTTTCGGAGCCATCTTCCCCATCCATGCCAATCCTCCAGGCTCCAAGACAAGCCTGTCTTCTTAGAGAGGCTCTAGTGGCTTAAGCTTCCCACTCAGATTTCTTTTGAAAGAGACTGGATGTGATGCAGCAGATTTTTCTCCTTCCCAGAATGTTCACGGCTTAAACACTAAGTCTATATTACCCACTTAGCAAGGCAGCTACAACATTTGGCAAAGGTAGAAGACATTAATATCAGTAGTCATATCTTCAAGCAGATTGATTTTCATTTATGACATCCATCTAGGAGGATCTTATTCTACAGGTCATTGTTTCCTAGGCATTCACCACTGTAGACTTGGATGGCATCCTATATTTATCAATATCATATGATAAAGTTTTTGGCTAGTCTGACATTTTTGGACTTTCTTTTTTGCATGCATTTATCCTCTCCTCATTCAATTTGCATTATAAGCACAACCTTAGGGCTGAAATGTAGCACCAAAACTCACTTACTAGTCCACCCATTTGTCCTATTTCTTTTTACCAGAAAAAAGGAGAGTAGAATAGTTTAAGCCCTTTCTTGAGATAAGGTAGATCACCACTGAAAAATTCACTGCTAGAACCTGCTTCCAGTCATGACAAGATGCTTAAGAAATAGAGGATTTTCTATTTCCTTCCATTTGCATGCAAAATTCAAGATGTCATTGTTTTTTTAC